>QLPI01005684.1:0-14064 GCA_003314275.1 Chroogomphus rutilus | reverse complement strand
CAGGGATAAGATGGTCAGAATGTATTGGTATCACACCTCAACCTTAGTAGCTAGTCCCAAATACTGCCCAGTATTGTAATCCTCCTCCTGTTCCTCATCAGAGGGATCCAAATCAGGGGGTAGTTGCTGAGAATGAGAGTGTGGTTGCTAAGAATGAGAGTGTGGTAGCTGAATATGAGAGTGTGGTTGCTGAGAATGAGAGTGTGGTTGCTGAGAATGAGAGTGTGGTTGCTGAGAATGAGGGTGTGGTTGCTGAGAATGAGAGTGTGGTTGCTGAGAATGAGAGTGTGGTTGCTGAGAATGAGAGTGTGGTTGCTGAGAATGAGAGTGTGGTTGCTGAGAACAACTCTGCCATGAGATTTCCTTAGCACCCACTTTATGAACTTGTCTGCCTTAGTGATACTCCAGATCTCCCAGAACCACTCACCTATAAAGAAGTCATGTCTCAAATTCATGTACCATGGTAGAAGGAAGCTTGTGGAGATAAATATCAGTTGCTGATGGACAACAATGTATGGACCATGATGGATCTCCCTCCTGGCAAGAAGGCCATTGGTTCCAAATGGGATTTCAATCTAAAAAAGCTTCCTGATAGTGCCATAGACTGCTTTAAGTCCAGAGAGGTGGCCAAGGGTTATTCTCAAAAGGCTGGCATTAACTTCATAGAAACATTTGCCCCTGTTGTGAGATTCAACACCCTTAGAGTGCTCCTAGCCATCACTGTATTAGAAGATCTGGAATTAGACCAAGGTTGTTAAGACTAAGAGCCAAGTTAGATGCAAGACCACTGCAATAAGAATTGCAGGGAAGTAAGATAATAGACTGATTTGACTCAAAGTTGAAATGGTGGATAACACTTGACTTGTAGAACTTGTTGAACTAATTGAACTTGTTGTTGTTTCTCTGTACTACTAGTTCTTTTTATATACAGTTGGGAAATCATATGATAAAAGTGTGTGATGACATGTGAATCAATATCTGAGGGTATGACCTGCTATATGATGCAATGTCTGGGATAATATGATCATGGGATGGGGTTATGTGTTGTGGATAGTGAATAGGGAAGTGGATAAAAAGAAAGGGAATGTATTGTGCGCGCGTGTGTTTCGATTCAGGGATGGTAGCAGGGGTTTGACTCGGTTCTTGGTTGTCTCGGCATGTGTCATGATTTGGAATGTGGGGAATTAAGTGTGATGTGAATGATAATCTCGTGATTAGAGTGTCTCGTGTATTTGTCTCGGCTCAGGAATGACTCGTGGGTGACTTGCTCATTTGTGACTCATGTGACTCGGTATTGACTTGTATGATTGTAGACTCGTTGGCTCGTGTGTGTTTGAAAGAGTTGAATGGAAGTGTAAGGAATAGGTGGATATTGTGTGTTGGTTAAGTAGTATTGTGATATATGCCGGTTTCCAACAAAGGTGACTTCAATCTGCCTACCTTAACCCATGTGACACCTTGAGTCTCGCCCTCAATTGCACGACTATCATCATCCCCTAAGACTAGTCCCACCACAAATGCTTGGAAATTTTGAAGAAGAGGTCTATATTGAACTTTTAGATGGATATAGGCAGGGAGACAAGGATGGGAAACTAGACAAAGCCATCTATGGGACCAGGCAAGGAGGAAACAGATGGCATGCCAAGTTGGACCAGGCATTTCACTAGATGGAATTCACAGATCCAAGGTATATTCCTGTCTCTACATGTACCAGCAAGGCCCTATCAAAGTCTACATCCCAATATACATTGATGACCAGCGCATGGCTTGTAATAGTCAAACACATCTTGACAAAATCAAGGCCAAACTTGCAAAACACTTTAAGATAAAAGACATGGGACCTGCATGGTACATTGTTAGACTTGAAATCCACAGAGACAGAGACAAATGGACACTTCACATCAACCAGCACAAGTATATCTTGGATGTTCTCAAGTGATTCAATATGGAGAATTGCAAACTGGTTGCTACACCTCTTGATCCAGGCTGTCGTCTCTCCAAACAGTCTGAAGATGAGAGAGTGGCAATGAAGGACATCCCATATCTTGCCACAGTTGGAAGCCTTAATTACCTTGCTGTTGGGACCAGACCAGATATTGCACATGCTATGGGTGAATTTGGCCAGTTTAACTCAAATCCTGGTCTAGGACATTGGAAGGCAGTCCAACATGTGCTTAAATACCTCAAGGGCACTGCTGTTCTTGGATTGACCTATGGACCACCTAGCCCTAGTGTTAAGTCCGCGTGTCAGGCACTTAGCTAATACTTCTGAAGGGGCTTATCTGGATTAGCATAGAGGTCCGTGAAGGAACCGAAGGTCGAGAACGGAGGTCGGGAACGGGCCGCGGACGGGGACGGGAGCGTCGGGAGCTTAGGGTCGGTCGCGGATTGGTTCTATCCAGTCACTAAGGTGTTCGAGGTCGAAGGGACTTGGCTTCAACTTATGTGTTGTGCCCTCCTCAATCATCTGTCCCTAATTTCGGAAAGGAGACGGGAGTTTACCGGAAATGAGTCGGAAACTAGAGGGTAGACTAAGTCAATATTCGTACTAGCGAATGGTCCAGTCGACTGGTGGTTTATATACATGTATCTAGTTCTTGTACTATCTTTTACTGAGGAAAGACAAGGGGGGGAAGAGAGTACAAGGGGCAATATAAAACGAAGAACAAGGAGTGAGGTACGCGATGATCCTGCGCATTGTCTATCAAAGGAGCGGAACCTTGATTTTCAGAATCTTTGGAGGTTCAGAAACTTGGAACCTCGGATTGATGCATTGGAAATCTGGAAAGCGGTTAAACAGGCTTTGAGCGGTCGGAAAGGTCCCAGAATTGGTGTGGGTGGTTGTGGGGGTTAATGGGGGTTTATTGGGGGTACGGGCCATAACAGTATCCCTCCCTTAGGACCGAGCCCTTGAGGTCCTAAGCTTTATTCATGGTTGTAAGGGAAACCTTCTGGACTCCTCTGGAGTTGTCTCATGGAGAGGGCTAGGCAGGGGGAATTCAAATGGGAAAGTAAACCTATACATCGGAATCTGTAGGGCCAACCTCCTGGTATTAGGTCCGAGGCTTGGGCGCTTATTCCAGGTTCTAATCATCGTGCTAAACTCATTCTGACTGGTACCGCCCTGGATTGGTTTGAACCAGCCCTCACTGTCCCCGACGAGCCAGACTGGCTCTACGACTATGACGAGTTCGTTTCTGAACTCAAGACCAACTTTGGACCCCATGACCCGGAAGGAGAGGCCAAAGCGGACCTCAAAAACCTCCGCATGCGTGACAACCAGTGCATCATGAATTATGTAGTCGAATTCAACCGACTAGCCACCTGCGTCTACTGGGGCGATGCCACACTCCGTCAGCAATTCTACAACGGACTTCCCAGGAGGATCAAGGATGAAATCTCTAGAGTAGGAAAACCGCACTCCCTACTCCAACTCCGCCTCCTGTCCCAGTCCATTGACGCCCATTACTGGGAACGTCGATCAGAAGTCGCCAGAGAATCCGCCTCAAACCAGAACTTCGACCGCCCATACGATAGAGGAAGAACCTCCGTGAACACGTACCCCGCCCCTAACTCGGGCAATAAGACGGCCAATGTAGGCCAACCCACGACACCGTCCAGTGGCAGCAGGACTACCACGGACCTATCGTCCAGATTAGGGAAAGATGGAAAACTTACGCTACAAGAACGCCAACGCCAATTCGAACTAAACCTCTGCCTCTTCTGCAGTAGATCGGGTCACACAGCCAAAGAATGCCCAAGATCCCCTACTACGGTCACCCAAGGACGCGCAGCCTCCATAGCAGAAGAAGTCGAGGAGGAATCTGAAGCATCGGACACCTCGGAATCCAAAGATTAGGCACAGGCCTCCGGCTCCACCACCAGTCGTTCACGTTGAACAAGTCGACAGTGCCCACGGAGCAAAACAAACAACGCATCCACTCTCTTCAGCTCCCGAACACCCGTGACCATCCGTCAATAAGTTTCGACCGTGACCCTCTGAAAATCCGTCAGATTCTAGTTACTGGACACCACACGCTCACCCACCGTGATCCAACGATCGATAGGGTATTGAGTACTACTTTGTTTAGCCTACGTCCGAACTGATTCTTGGTACCTGAGCCGTAGTGCTCAAATTCGACCCCCGAGAAATTTCCACTCAGGAAATCGTGACCCTCAAAAAACTGTACCGCCCCTTAGACAAGCGGTACCACTTGTAGATCTCTTGCTTAGCCTAGACCCTTGTTGATAACATGATAAATTCACTAAAGAAAAACCTTAACACGGTTATGTTATGACCCATGCTCCTAATAAACCCACACTAACCCCCACAACCACCCGCCTCTGTTCCAAGACCTTTCCGACTGAAAAGACGAAGGATTGTTTTCCGTAGTTCCTGTTCCCGACAAGTCCGACCGAGAAACCCCATTCCCGCTCCCGTTCCCGTCACAACCGAGACACCATCCCTGAGTCCGTATTCCGACCGAGGACTCAATACTTTGATAACCGACGCGCAGGACCATCGCATACCTCACTCCCTTGTTTTCTCTGTTATATTGACCCCTTGTACTCTCTTCCCTCTTTGTTTTATGACTGGCAAAGATAGTACAAGGATAGTCACATGTATATAGTCTGCCAGTCGACTGGACTGTTTGCTAGTACGAATATCGACTTAGTCTACCACCTAGTTTCCGATTCATTTCCGGTAAACTCTCGTCTCCTTTCCGAAATTAGGGACAGACGATCGAGGAGGGCGCAACACATAAGTTGAAGCCAAGTCCCTTCGACCTCGAACACCTCAGTGACTGGATCGAACCAATCCGCGACCGACCCTAAGTTCCCGGCGCTTCCGCCCCCATCCGTAGTCCGTCCGACTACTGTCTTCGGTCCTCGGCCCCATTACGGACTCCACGCTAACCCGGATAAGTCCTTTCGGAAGTACTAGCTAAGCACCTGACACGCGGACTTAACAGGTTACTACCAAAACTCGCATTTTTGCAGGACACTCCCGAGTTTTTTCCAACCCTGTCCTAGTGACAACACCATGACAACCACGACCAAGACCACCTCGACCGCTTCGACCACCACGAATCTAACCATGAACCAACTAATGATATTCTCAAACAACTACGAACAAGCCTAGTCTTTGCTGTAGAACACAGAATGATTAATATCGGGATCGGAAGGATTGTAATGATGGAACAAGTCCACCCCCTTGCCCTTTCCTTCCTCACTCGCCCCCGACACCGGATTGACCGGATTAACGGACCGCCCCGCCTTAGGCATCACATCCACCACACCTGGATCCGATTCCGTCCGATCCCCCATCACACGAGGAGCCGGAGCAAGACCGCCGCACCGACAGTTCCACTTCGGACGGTCTCGATTGTCGGTGTGGATAGCGTTCCGCATCTCGGAAGCATCGGACAGCCTCTTGACGTCCGCTCCCAGAGCTCAAAGATGGGCATCCATACCGATCAGAGTCTAGGCGTATGTCCTGGGTGACTATGGGGATGGGTTATTTAGGTAGATAGTTGTTTGTAATAACTATCTAATAGGTATGTTTGGAATATATTATATTCCACCGTAGGTAGCCCTCCGTGCGATACAAAGCTTTTAGGTTTGACTAAGCACCGACCCAGGGAGGTGGCTACGGGGGTGCGGGAATGAGCGACAGTTGTTTGTGAACAACTCTGGTACTTGTCAACGTATAGTACCAGCGTGAGTGTGATGTGATATGTATCGGGAATTATTCCCAGTGTGTCTGGACAACAATAGTATTGCCCTGATGGATCTAGCCCGATATGGCTCGGGGTCACGTGACTGTATCTATGAATATGCAGGGGGCCGAGTGACCGCCTGACAATGATGGTCTCTGTAGAAAATGCGAGTGAAATCACAGTTAAATCGTAGTAAACTCAATATGATGTTCCCGTTGGGTCCGGGGACGTGAGTGACGACGATAAAGGTGATAGCCCGGTATAATGACACGAGCGATCCAGACTTCGTCGATTACGACGATAAACAGTGTTCTTTGAGTGCGAGACTAGTTTGTTATTCTCTATCTACCTATCTCTTATAGAGATTCCGAGTCCTGAATATAATGACCACCATAACTACCCTGAGACGGTGTCTATATACGGTCGACCCGATGTGGGTCGCCGCTCCTCTAATCTATTTCTGTCCGCCCTATCCGCATGGTTGTATTCAATCTGAAAATACTCCTTGCTGCTTCTTGCAGTACCCTCCACTCTATCTCTGGTATCGAGCCCCGTTTCTCTGCTGGTAAGTGCGTGTCACCTGCATATATGCGCCCCGAATATGTCTTCTCCTGTTTCCTATCCCATGAGTGACACGTCCCTGTGTCCCCATGTACTCTATGACCTATTTCCGCCCCGTATACTCTGCTCCGGGTGCGTGTGTCTCACTCTCGTCCCATGCGCATCTCTTTTCTATGGGCGCCTAGCGTGTAGGCCACCGTGTCTCGATCCGCCGTGTCTACATGTGAGGGCAGTGTTCTGTATGTACTTTTGTATGAATGTAATAGTACTTTTTAGTTCGTTCCGGGGCTCTGAATGGTAATCTCTGAGTCCATCTTTCTACATGTGCACCTTCCTGTGCTCCCGACTCTATATCTCCTCCTGATTCTCCCCCAATCCCCTGTCTCCTCTTTCTCTCGTCTCAACACAGAGCACCCTGGATCAACCCCAGGACGGCCACGATTTCTGCACAGCCAATCTTCGAGGGAGGGGAAACCACCACATCCACCCTAGACCTCTTAGAGGATGATGCCTCGGGAACGTCCTTCTCCTCCCGCCCCTGTTTCTTCGAAGCCGCCCCTCGGACAACCGGCACTCTGCCCACCTCACACTGCACCCGACTGGCCTGGCAGGGGACACAAGTCTTCGCCGCTGTCGTCCACTTGCACTGTTTCTCTCGCTTGCGACATAAATCGCAAGGCTCCATCCTCAGGAATGAGGAGTACTCCGGAGGGACGGTCTGATACAGATCGGGACGATGCTGAGTCAATGCCTGACGACTGGATTCAAAGGGTCCGAGACCCACCTCCCTTCCGACCTCCCGCACCTTGCAAACCACTTGGTTTTCGAGGTCCTTCTGCACCGCGGAGACACAAGCCCCCTCTTCCCTGCGCTCCCGACGTTTCTGGTCCGCGTTCAACGCAGCAGAACCAGGTCCGACCATGGGTACCGAACAATCTCCACCCCCGGGATACCCCCTGGATGGTGACAGAACGATTTCCGGACCCACACATGAACGGTGGTCTGACACAGAATCTTCGGAACCCCTAGAAATCGACTCGTCCTCGTCCCCCTCCGAACCTTCATTTTCTTGCGCAAGTAAAAGGGTACGCTCCAGAAGCAATGCCTCTTGTTCAACGGCACGGGCCTTTTCTTTCTCCTTCCTCTCCTCCTCCTCCTTTAGCCACTGCTCCTCCGCCAACCTCAGAACCTTGGCCTTCTGTTTTGCCTCAGCTTGCCGAGCGGCCTCCACCTGCCGGGACTGCTTCACCTCCAGAAGACGGACCTGTTCCTTGTACTGGGCCTTCAGGACACGCATCTCCTCTGACACGTCCACCGCAACATCCCGTGTGAGGTCCGACATGGGGAGGAATCAAAGAGGGAAAACAACAATAAAAAGAAAAAACCCCTTATAAATGAAGGATCAAACAGGCGCTCGGAGAATGCCCATTATGTGCAAACACCTAAAAACATTCCCACGTCCTTTTCCACCCTATCCACGGCAAGATAAGCTTAGGACCTCGAGGGCTCGGTCCTAGTGGGGGGATACTGTTATAGCCCATGCTTTCAACAAACCACACTAACCCCCACAACCACCCGCCTCTGTTCCGAGACCTTTCTGACCGAAAGGACAAAGGATTGTTTTCTGTAGTTCCCGTTCCCGACAAGTCCGACCGAGAAACCATGTTCCCGCCCCCGTTCCTGTCACGACCGAGACACCATCCCTGAGTCCGTTTCCGACCGAGGACTCAATACTTTGATAACCGACGTGCAGGACCATCGCGTACCTCACTCCCTTGTTTTCTCTTTTATATTGACCCCTTGTACTCCCTTTTCTCCTTGTTTTATGACCGGCAAAGATAGTACAAGGATAGTCGCATGTATATAGTCTTCCAGTCGACTGGACTGTTCGCTAGTATGAATATCGACTTAGTCTACCACCTAGTTTCTGATTCATTTCCAGTAAACTCCCATCCCCTTTCCAAAATTAGGGACAGACGATCGAGGAGGGCGCAACACATAAGTTGAAGCCAAGTCCCTTCGACCTCGAACACTTCAGTGACCGGATTGAACCAATCTGCGACTGACCCTAAGTTCCCGGCGCTCCCATCCCTGTCCGTAGTCCGTCCGACTTCCATCTTCGGTCCTCGGCCCCGTTACGGACCTCCACGCTAACCCGGATAGCCCCTTCGGAAGTACTAGCTAAGCGCCTGACATGTGGACTTAACACACGTATGACATGCATGCCGACACAAACGTGCCATACACGCATGCGTTGACACAAATATGCCATACGCGCATGCACCGACACCAACGTGCCGTATGCACATGCTGACACCAACGCGCCATATGCATGCGCCAACACCAATGCGCCAATATTAATGCACCAATACCAATGTGCCATACACGCATGTGCCGATACCAACACGCCATATGCACACATGCTGATACCAACACGCCGTACATGCATGCATATGACATGCACGCATGCGGCACGTTCATGTCATATGTCATGTGCGTATATGGCACGTTCATGTCGTACATCGTGTGCACGTACGGTGCATTCATGTCGTACATTGTATGCACGTATGTTGCGTGCACATATGTTGTGTGCACATATGTTGCGTGCACGTATGTCACATATGGCCTCAGGTCTTGGGTCTCAGGTCTCGGTCTTGGCTGGGCCTCAGGTCTTGGGTCTCAGTATTGGCTAGGCGTTAGGTCTCAAGTCTTGGTCTTGGCTGGGCCTTGGGTCTTGGATCTCGGTCTTGGCTGGGCCTCGGGTCTTGGATCTTGGTCTCGGCTGGGCCTTGGGTCTCGGGTCTCAGTTCTCGGTCTTGGCTGGGTCTCAGGTCTCAGGTCTCAGTCTTGGCTGGGCCTCAGGTCTTGGGTCTTGGGTCTCAGCCTCGGCTGGGCCTCAGGTCTTGGGTCTCAGGTCTCAGCTGGGCCTCAGGTCTCAGGTCTTGGTCTTGGCTAGGCCTCGGGTCTTGGGTCTTGGTCTCAGCTGGGCCTCAGGTCTCGGGTCTTGGTCTCAGCTGGGCCTCAGGTCTCAGGTCTCGGTCTCAGCTGGGCCTCGGGTCTCAGGTCTTGGTCTCAGCTAGGCCTCGGGTCCTGGGTCTTGGTCTTGGCTGGGCCTCAAGTCTCGGGTCTTGGTTTCAGCTGGGCCTCAGGTCTCAGGTCTCGGTCTCAGCTGGGCCTTGGGTCTCAGGTCTTGGTCTCAGCTGGGCCTTAGGTCTCGGGTCTTGGTCTTGGCTGGGCCTCGGATCTTGGGTCTTGGTCTTGGCTAGGGTTTTGGCTAGGCCTCAGCTAGGCTCTGCTGGGGCTTTGGCTGGGCTCTGCTGAGGTTTTGGCTAGGCCTCAGCTGGGGTTTTGACTGGGCTCTACTGGGGCTTTGGCTGGGCTCTGCTAAGGTTTTGGCTAGGCCTCAGCTGGGGTTTAGGCTGGGCTCTGCTGGGGCTTTGGCTTGGCTTTGGCTGGGCTCTGCTAGTGTTTTGGCTAGGCTTTGGCTGGGCTCTGCTGGGGTTGTGGCTGGGCTCTGCTTGGCTGGCTGGCTGCTCCCACCCAGAGGGCAGGGGATAGCTCATGTTCTAGTATATCATGTCAAATTTTTAGAACTTTTTGCTGATATTATTCCTTCACAAGATATCAATCTTTCTAAAGTGAACAAACATTGGTGTTTTAGAACCTGAACAAGACCTTGGTGTTAAAGATATAACACTTCAGTCAAGCACTGTACGTAGTGAAGCAAGATGAAGAAGAGTTTCAAACCCTGCCGCAGCATAACTCCAGAAATAATTTAATATTTGTACCTTGGTCACAAACTGTATAATAACTCTAGCAAGCTAATACAGCAAGAAAGTGATGTGTTTTTAGTAGCAATGAATGAGACTATCAAAGTCTATAGGTTCAGGACACTTAGGGGTCCAAAGATATTCCAATGAAAGGGAATGTGCTTAGAGGAAAGAGGAAGTAAGTGGACTGAGTAGATAACTCAGTCAATGTACTCTAAAATGAGGGTGAGGCCGAAACAGAAATTACAGTGAAGTAATCTCAAGATACAAAAGAGTCTTTATTCAGGACTATAACTCACAATGTCACACTGATAAGTGGAAAGGAGATGATGATTTTATTGCTTGAAAGGGGGGCCAGAAGGCCTCCTTTTATACTAATTTACAGGATAATTAGTATGCTAAAGTATCTCCTAGCTATTTATAGTACAAGCCAATAGGATCACAGTTCCTGGGAATGTGTCATATGTCAGGCTTCGGTAATGCCGAGGGGTTGGGCAGATAATGGCCAAGTCCTGCAGGCCAGGAGTAGTGGCTTTGGCTTCAATGTACTCATGCATTGTACCCTATTCTCCATGCATGCCACTGATTTGCAACAGATGGGATACTCAGGAGGATGTTGATGATGCTGGCCCAAGTAGAGGACTTTACAGAGGAAGGAAGAGACAAGGGGCCTAAGCCTAGTCAATACCCAGAATGAGGAAATATGTACATGCATGCCCTACTTATATAGGTTTAAGAAGCAACATGTGAATAAGGAATGTGGGACAATAAGGTATGCAGAGCATGTGGGAGTATTGTCCACAATGAGTAAAATTAGAATGAAGAAATGTAAATGGGGATAGAACAATAAAACATAGAATAATAGGAATGTGGCCAAGGATAGGACAATAGGAAATGCCTGACTATAAAACAATGGTTGCGACCGAGAATAAAACAAGGATAGGAAGTCCTGAGGTGAGGTGGATCAAGGAATGAGGAGTAGGCATGGTGGGATTAATGGATGGTGAGTGGCATAGAGCATGTGAGAGGTAATGGACAAGGAATGTGGGTGGTGGATGTGCTGAGCCGAGACCGATGTACCAAGTGACGCGCATGTAGCATGGACACTTGTATGTAGATGTAGGATGACTGCTCAGTTGGCACTGCCAAATTACCAGATCTCGGTATGTGTACTTGACATCATGTCAAAGAATCACATGCACCTTGTCTCAGAATTCAGGATACATTCTGATGTCTATTTTATATCCCTAAAACTATCCTTGTCCAATCAGAAACCAGTGACTCATGCCATCTGAGACATAATGAGTCATTTGTGAGGTCACATGACTGGTTTGAGTCACAGCTAAAATAGGAGTTCCAATTGTGAGTCATTTTCTGAGACATGACTTACTGGTTTCCTAGGTAATTCTCGTTATTTAGCAATAAATGGGGATTGTAGACCAGTTTCTGGCATGTGATTAAGGGAAGAGACAGTGTAGACACAGCCTAGTGTCTCACCATTATATTTATATGAGACAGGGGTGTCTCAGGCTAATATTTGGTGTTTTTCAATAGGGAAACAGGCACCTTGGCTCTGGGCTTGAATCTGGCTAGAGCCCAATGTTTTGGAAAGCGGAGTTTGAATATCAGGCCAAACCTTCGGGTGGTGAGCAATAGAAGTTGTATTAGGGATAATGGAGGAATTAATGATTATTGTGAACCACTAGAAGGAAGGAGAAAGGTCTTATAGAGAATATTTGAACATATCCAGGCTAATTAATTAGCAAAACAATTGCTAATTGAAAAAAACAAAACAGTAATTGTACATCTGAGAAGCTCTTCTTTTTTTGTGCTTAAGCCTTTTCAAATGTTTTTGTGCTTTTTATCTACCAAATTATTCAGTGTTTTTAAGAGATCCCCTACAATTTGGGCATTTTTTTGACCCACTGGAAGCATAAGGGAGGATATAAACAAGGAGTATTCATTGGATAGAGCTTGAATTAATGTCATGGAGTGTGGATGATTGTTAAGATCATTGGGCATGAAATTGAGAGGGTCAAGGTCTTTGATACAATGGACTTTGTCTGCAATGTGTGTGAAAATGAACCTTCGTGCATCAACATGTTTCCGCGCTATATACAGGAAAATCAATAAAAAACCAGAAAAAAGAGAAAAAAAAATAACTCACCTGTACCCCCATCTGCCCCCCACTCCTTCCTTGTCCGCACGTACCTGGCCCCTTGCTAGGCCCCGAACCTGCACTCCTACCCCTCTTCCGTGTCACATCACTCGGGACTCCCGATGTACCGTGGTTTCCCTCTCCAGCCTGTGTGGCCAATACGACTCCTTCCGCTTCCTCTGCAGCTGTTTGCGCATCTCAAACGGCCCCCTGACGATCGATCCCGCTGGGAATCGGAGCATCCCCAAGCTCCCGTTCGCTATCACTGGTTTCGGAATTCATCTTTCAGGTTTTTGTGGTTTTGATGGTAGAGTGATGTGGTTGACCGATGAGAAGCCCAGAAGCCTCCCAAACAACGCAATGTCACGAATAGGCGTCCCGAACCTTAAACAAATTAATTTCCAGCTTCATGGGTTCAGCCGCTAGAGGGGGGATACTGTCAAGTACACGTACCGAGACCCATCTATTCGGCATTACTGACCGAGCAACCATCCTATATCTACGACCAAGTGTCTACGCCGCATGCATAACACTTGGTACGCCGGTCTCAGCTTGGCACGTCCACCATCCACACTCCCTGTCTTCACCCTTCGGTCCGTCTCCCCTTGGGACCTCCTGTCCTTGTATTATCCCCCGTCACGACTCTATTGTTTTATACTCAGCCACTCCCTATTGTCCTATCCTTGGCTACGTCTCTATTATCTTATCCCTTATTGTTTTATCCCCATTTTGCATCCCTTCATTCTAATTTTATCCGTTGTGGACAATAACCACATGCTCTACATACCTTGTTGTCTCACATTCCTTATTCCACATGTCACTTCTTAACCTATATAAGTAGGACATGCATGTACATATTTCCTCATTCTGGGTATCGACTAGGCTTAGGCCCTTCTACCTTCTTCTCCTCTGTAAAGTCCTCGACTTGGGCCGGCATCATCAGCATCCTCCCAAGTATCGGTCTGTCGCAAAACCAGTGGCATGCATGGCAAGTAGGGCACAATGCACGAGTACGTTGAAGCCAATGCCACTACTCTTGGCCTGCAGGACTTGGCCATAGTCCACCCGACCTTTTGACAACACTCCTCAGCAGTACCAAAGTCTGTCAGTACCCGAAGCTTGACAGAAGGCCTCCTTTTATACTAATTTACAGGCTGATTGATAAACTAAGCATGTAATTCTACACCTTCCTAATAGGGAAAGTCTTCCAGAAACTGGTGGTCTGTGCACAGAAGGTCATGGAAGGTGCTGTAACCTTGTAGAAGTTCCTAGATCTAATTTGAGCTACTTTCCTTAATTAATAATTAAAAAGGGCATTGTAGACCAGTTTTGAGCATGTGATTAAGGGCAAAGGCAGTGCTGAGACACTCTGGTGTCTTACCATAATATTTGTATGAGACAGGGCTGTCTCAGGCTAATATTTGGTGTATTTCTATAGAGAAACCGGCAACCTGGCTCTAGTGATTGGCGCGGGTATTGGAAACCCACGCGGGTAACGGGTACGGGTAGCACGGGTAAGGGTCAGGGTCAGGATTTCCAACCCGGCCCAAACCCGTACCTGCAGGCGGGTACGCTTATATAACCGAGGTTCAGCGCTAACCTCGCTTATATAAGTGAGGTTCAGCGCTAACCTCGCTTATATTCACTTATATAAGCGAGGTTAGCGCTGAACCTCAGTTATATAAGTGCATTTAGCGCTGAATTTTGATGTCCAAACGATGTAGCCAGCATGGATTCTCACTGGGAATCATGAAAACTTGATTCTGCAACCTGACCACGGTTTCATACGGGCTCTAGAAACCCAACTCACTGAAAATAGGGCTCTTCTAGCCCCAGGTTTCCAGTTCATACTCCA
>QLPI01005683.1:3130-14124 GCA_003314275.1 Chroogomphus rutilus | reverse complement strand
TGAAACTGACACCAGTTCTGGGAGCTCTGAGTCAGACTCAAAGAGCTCGTCGGCCAAAAAGGCACTTTTGATTTTGAGATCAGATTCGACAGCAGCATTTGCGGTGCCACTCTTCGTCTGTGAGTCGGTTTTCTTATCTCCAGTAATGCGCGCAGGTTTAGGGCACTTGTTCCTGTAGTGCCCTTTATCTCCACAGTTCCAACACGTCTCAGGCACTTTTCACAGAGTGCGTCCCCCTTTGTTGTTTGAAGCTACTGACAGAGCTTCGTCTTTTTCATTTCCTTTAGGGGTGCTTGCATTGCAACGAGCACGTTGAGCTTGGTGACGCTCGTACTCTTCTGATGTGAGTGAAATGAGCTCGTCCGGGTCAATCGTTTTTGATGAGCTATATAATTTAGCTCCCGCAAGCAAATTCGACGCAAAAGAAGATAGGTGAGGGGGTAGGGACTTGATAATGGTGGAATGATAGTCTTTCTCCTCAATATTTACACCGTAAGTTGCTAGTTCCTCCTTTTTGACTCGGAGGTTATCTAGAAATTCATGGACATTTCCTTTGTCAGGACATTTTGACTCCATAAACTGGGAGCGCAAATCAGCTTGAGCGAAGGCTCCTTTAGTTGAGTACTCGGTCCATATTAGGTCCCATCAGTCTTTAAGGGATGTTTTACTATGAACTCGTATGAGGGTTGAGTCCAGGATACGGTGAGTGAGCAAGGCTTTCGCTAAACGGTCATCCTTTGTCCACTGAGCAAGGGCCGCCTCTTCTTTAGCAGTGGGAGGTGAGCTGAGAGTGGGACAGACAGTGGTACCATCGAAATATCCCCACAAGCCCTTGGCCTCGATGGCGTCCTGGAAGTGCATGGTAAATGCTGTCCAGTTCAAACCATTTGGCATGAGCTTCGGGCCTGAGGATGGGAGGATATCGGTGGTGGTTAAGGCTGTTGTGGACATTGGAGCAGGAGATAACTCTTCGGTATGTGAGCAGGAGTGGGGCCCAATAACCTGTTATAATAGATAGACTATACGACAATATCACTCAGTGTTTGCGCGATGTCAAACCACTGTAATATTTACCTATACGACAATATCACTGTAGTGTACAGGTAAGCAAAATATAGTATGGGAGTCGGATAATGTCTTACCTCAGTGTTTGCACGATGTCAAACCACTGAGGGAGACTGTACATGGTCTGTAACTACTTATATTTTTCGTAGACAGTAAAACATATAATAAAAAAGAATAAAAGAATGTCTTGCACCTGCACAAGACCTAAAACGGCCAATAATAACCTTGCTTACTAATCGGGGATTTTGGGCACGGCGGTTTGCTTTTCCAACAGAACTCTCCTATACTCAGACCTTTATACCTTCTAGGGACTTGAGGCTTTTCCCTAAGAGAAGGATATTGGTATATCTCAATTATCCTTTTGTACTCAAATTCATAATTATCACGATGATCAATACCTCTAAGATTACAATCAACTCTACAAATCAGTATCACAGGCTAAGTGCGTATGCATAGTTTTATATTTTTTATTGCTTTTTCATGTTCATTGATGGGCAGCAACACCATGGTAATATCTACAAAGGATTTTATGATAATTCCAGGTCATCTAGAACACTTTAAAGTAGATGATGTGAAATTGAGAAAACTGGAAGCTCTAGCCTTCTCTAGGCACAGCTAAAGCCAATATTCCTTTGTCATTTGGAGATGGGAGAGGGCCTTTCTGCTACTTACTCAGATGATATTTCAAGTTTCACAAGCATTGTAATTAAATAGATCTGTATTCTACCTCAAACACTAACCACCTGCTTAAAAAAACTATAAAAAAAACTTGAGATTTCAACAATCCTGTTTAGGGCATACTCTTATCTTACTGTATCTACAAACTAATAGTGGCAATATTTAGATAGGATTACTCCATTACCCTCTGTTTATCAAGATCAATAATCTAACAACATGATGAATTAACAACCAAAATTCAACTTATCTATTGCCCACAGACCAAACACATTTACATTTCTCCAAGCTTTGTGAAAAAAGTATTGATAGTTCTCAAGCCACATACACTAAGCAAGTCTGCTTTGGCTAGCATGCATGAAGGGGGCTCATATCTGATGTCATTGCTGATTATTTTATAATGGAATACATATCAATGACCTCGGTGCATGTCGGGTTTTTTTTTTCGGACAAACATAGATTACCTTTATCCTTTATCACAGTCTTTCTATACAATCGAACATCCCAGAAGTATGATAAGTCGAGTCCTATCTTAGTGTTTTTTTTTCCTAGGGTCTCTGTGAGATTTTGTCCAGTGTCGGTTTACTGACGGACTTCGGTACTGCCGAGGGGTGTTGGCAAAAGGTCGGGTGGACTATGGCCAAGTCCTGCAGGCCAAGAGTAGTGGCGTTGGCTTCAATGTACTCGTGCATTGCTCCCTACTTGCCATGCATGCCACTGTATTTGCAACAGGCAGATACTCAGGGGGATGCTGAGGATGCTGGCCCGAGTCGAGGACTTAACAGAAGCAAAGAAGGTAGAAGGGCCTAAGCCTAGTCGATACCCAGAACAAGGAAATATGTACATGCATGTCCTACTTATATAGGTTAAGAAGCGACATGTGGAATAAGGAATGTGGAACAATAAGGTATGCAGAGCATGTGGTTATTGTCCACAACAAATAAAATTAGAATAAGGAATGCAATGCGGGGATAGAACAATAAAAGACAGGATAATAGAATGTGTCCGAAGATAGGACAATAGGAGGTACCAGACTATAAGACAAGGCTGGTAACTGAGGATAGTACAAGGACAGGAAGTCCTGAGGTGAGACGGACCGAGGGGAGGGCATGTGGATGGTGGATGTACCGAGCTGAGACCGGCATACCAAGTGATGTGCATGCAGCATGGTCACTTGGACGTGGGACTAGGATGGTTGCTCGGTCGGTACTGCCGACGGATGGGTGTCGGTACATGGACTTGACAGATTTTGGAAGTGAATCATGTCAAAGACCAAGTGCAGTGAATGTGCTTCTTCATTGGTACATTGGTATGAAAGTATGTATGCTATATATCATCACTACCATCAAATTCTCTAAACACCAACCCCATGGTTATTAGGCAATTTTTTTTTTCGGTCCCTGGAAGGATGGTGCTGTTGATCTGATTCCTACCAATGTGTTGGTTGGTTAATATGCACACTGCACCGATTGGAATAAAAATTATAAAAGTCATCTTACTTAAATTATGGTTTGTCTGTTCAGCTAGGTGTTTAGGTTTTGATACGTATATTTTCTTTGTATTGTTGAAAATAATCTTAAATTTAAATTTAAATTTCAATATAGAGAGATCAGTGAATTGTGTATAAAGAAAAAAGCCATAATAATTTTAGTTCTAGAGAGTATATAACAAGATTTAGCAATGTCACAACACAACAACATGTCTGCAGGGAATCCCATCCTCTAGTTTCCTCATAAAATTGTCTAATCTTTGTTATCCCAAAAAAACTCCGCGAAAAACGTATATTTACTTAGAAATTCCCTCGTGAAAGATGTGTAAAATCATAAGAAAGTTATACATTACAATCCAAGCCAAGAGAAAAAAAGAAACGAGACCTAAACGACAGCATTGATTATTCAATAACGTATGAACAAGAGTCCAAAGTTCATCACAGCTTGCTAATGTTCATGAAGTACGTGGCAAAAAAAAGGGAAAACGACAGTGAGTGTAAGTACCGCGAGATAGAGCAAGAGTAAGAGTAAGAGTACAAAGACAAATAAAAAAAAATGATGTTGCAAAAATGTTCCAAGCGAAGCACTGTCCCGTGTTTACGTTTCCAGCCAAAGGCTTGAGCAATGACAGCGATAAAGCAAGAAGCAAGAAAACGGAAACCACCATCCAAAAAAAAAAAATGCACAGTATCTGAAAAACTAAAATATTCATTGTTCATCATGATAATCACTCCACGGTAACAACCGTCTCTCGTGTAAAAACAGGCCGTGGCGGGAAATGCGTCATTTCTTTTTCTTTTGGTGTCTCATCATAATCGTACGATCCGAACGGTGTATCGGGCCTTGTCATATCCAACGATGAAAGGTTAATAATCGGATATGCTTTTGGCGCATCGTCTCGAGGGACGGGTGCTCCACCCGAAGAAGGAGAAGAAGAAGAGTGTGACGGAGTGACGGGAACGGGACCGTGACCGGGACTGGGACTGGGACTCGTGTATATGTCCCCGGGACGATTATCTCTCATCGACGTCATTGTCATTGGTAAAACATGTTCGAAACGTGTCTGACGTTGACTGAAACTGAAACTGAAACTGAAACTGAACGACGTCAGGTGGTGCAGATACACCCGCGTCCCCATTAATACTGTGATCAGCGTCGAGATGGGTGATACGGTGGGCTTGATGTGGGTATTGTGCGGGGTTAGAGCTTGGATGACGAGAACGATGATGTTTGCGAGGGCTGTGATGAGAAAGCACAGCATAGTGTCGCGGTGGATGGTGTATTCCGCGGAAGATGATGATGATGAAGCAGAGGTGGTAGGTAGCTTGAATGCAGCGAGGAGGAGGAGTACTGTGTCGAATGCTACTGAGGATGCAGGTGCGAGCAGAGTCCATGATACCGATGGTCGCGTGTGACAGTTTGATCCAAAGGGAACAGGTGAAATAGTCTCAGTACGGTACTGAGACACCACAGCACACTTTTTTGCAGCCCGAGGTTAAACGTGTCGTATTAAAATGGAACCCAGCTGAATTTAGCTTACCCAGCACCCGATCATCACGATATACATCATTCCCACGACAGCATAGATCGCCTTATGTCCACCCCACATGGCAGTTACGCGAGAGCAGAATATAAGGCCGGACGATGCGACGACTAGGACAGCGCCGACTTGGCTTGATACAAGTATACCCTGGCAGTACCTCCTCTGGACGAATGTGAAGAATAGAGCGGGAAATATGGCAAGAATTCCCGAGTATCGCAGGAGTATAAAACTACGTCACCACTAGTCAGTATAAGTGCTTTCTATCTATACGAAGAACAGACACACGCCCAGCTGGCGGGACTGGACCATAGTGCCTTGCTCGATTTTTGATATAATTTTATTTCGTGAGGAAATAGGTGGAGACTGGTTACATTAATCGATGTTATTCGATATGTATGGGAGAAAAGACGCTCACTAATCATATATCAAAACTCCGAATGCTATAGCGATTACTATGGCAGTCGTAACTGCACGAAGATGTGTAGGCAAACCTGTCAAAAGTTCACATTAGAGTACACGGTGCTTACCCAGGGAGCCTTGTAGCGACACAAACTGTGGCAACGTCGTACCGGCGGGCAAAGTGATCGCTACTGCATGGCTCGGATGGGCGCGTGGGGTATCGAGGAGCGTTGGAGGCATAATGGGATCCCACACCGATCACCAGTTCAATGATGATCGAAGAAAAAGCGACTAGCGCAGATATAAAAAAAAAATCGTAGCAGAAAGAAAAGAAGGAAAAAAAGAGGGAGAGAGGAAAACGAACGTGATGACTCCAGAGAGAGATGGGCTGTGAGGAGAGGAGCAAGGAGTGAGCTGCTGTCGCTGTAGCTAGAGTTACTTATATCGATCAGATGCTGTTGGCCGACGTGACCGTATAGAGCTAGATATTAAAACTAATTGATACGCGAAGCATCTATCTTCTATGATTCCTCACGGTTTAGTGGCGCTCTGCCAATCAGGCTGATGGCTTGTGACGAACAACATTATCGTGTTGACTGGTGTGGGAGAAATGGTGCAACTGTGTGGGAAAGCGATGCTAATATACGATTTAAACAGGAAATAAGGTTTCGAAAATGGAGGGCACCTTTGATGATACAGGAGATCTCAGACATGCTCGATCGGTTATTGATACCCGGCTAGGAATGAAACCCTGACCAGCACGGCAATCACTTTTTGTACCCCATTTATGTATGCACGGAAGTAAAAAAATAATAATGTATAATTCCATATGGTGACATTTCATGTAAAAAATGAGGAAAAGAAGGTGAGACACGTGTAAAAACCATGTACATCATCTGAACTTGGCAATGCGCAAGTGGGCGGCTCGGTGAGACCTAGGTACAGTAATCTTTTCAAGCAGACTGCGGCCAGGCGTCTAAAACAGAAGTCTGTCCCGACCACGATGGCGTACAAGAAATGGAGACTGTTGCCATCGTTGCTCGCGATTATACCTCTGTTTGTCGGAACGTCATGGTGGGCAGTGACAAAACACTATGGTATGTTCTTCTACCGGGCGTAGCGTGCATGACCCTGACAGCTCCGCCAGCGCTCCCAGTTCCGATTGGACCGGTGGCCCAGTAAGTCGTTTGCAGGCCAGCGCATCTCAGTCTCGCGTTTTTGATGCTTTGCACAGGGATGATTTGCGACTCTCCGAGTCTCATATTCTCGCCGTGGCAGAACATCTTTCTGCTACCATAGGATTTCGCACCGTTGGGACTAAAGAGCATGCTGAAGGCGACGCGTGGATGCTAGACCAGGCCCAAAAAATCAAAAAGTATTGCGAGGATATCGTGCGCGAGGAGCATGTCGGTCGTCATCTAGAGTGCGAAGTCTGGAGACAGGAAGGCAGCGGTAAACATCGGTGTGTTGAAATGTTCCTCCGTATTATGTATTTTTTAAACCTTTCCGCTCCAGATTCGACATCATGGGCCACAGACTTTACAAAACATACGTCGATCTTTCTAACATAATAGTCAGGGTTTCAAACGGTACTGCTGCTGGCAAAGAACATGCTGTCCTAGTCAACTCGCACATTGATAGCACACCACCGAGCCCCGGTGCTGCAGACGACGCGCTCGCCGTCGGCGTCATGCTCGAGTGTCTCCGCGTCCTTGTCCATACAAAGGACTGGGAACCCAGCAACGCTATAATTTTTTGTACGCGATAAAAAAACGTTACATCGCTTACATAAGTTGACACATTACGCCAAGTATTCAATAACGCGGAAGAATCTTTGCAAGATGGATCTCACCTCTATTCGACGCAGGATCCTACTGCAAAAACGTACGTTTTTCATGCTCGCAGGTACTTACTTACCTTTTTTTTGCTGATCTCCTAAAGTGTGCGGGCCGTCATCAATCTGGAAGGTCTCATATCCTCCGCTTTCAGAAAAAAAATGTATATTAATTAATGGAATATAGCGGCGGGTACTAGAGGTCCCGAGTTGCTTTTTCAAGCCACTTCAGAAGAGATGGTAAAGGCTTATGCAAAGGTTCCAAGGTTAGTGCCGCCTTTTTATCCGACTGATAAACGTAATTTATGTGCCTTTTTTTATCAAGACCCTATGGCACCGCTCTTGCAAACGATATATTCTCTTCGGGAATTATACTTTCTGAGTTGCGTGGTGTTTTTTTTTCGTGCTGACAGCTGGATATCTCACCAGTACTGGACCAGAACAGCACGGACTTTCGTCAATTTCAGCAGTACCTGAACGTTACAGGTGTCGATGTATTTTCCCAAATTTTTTTTTTACCCTTGGTTTTTCCTCCTCATATAAATTATTCTCTAGATGGCTGTCGTCGGCCACAGCTATTTTTATCATACCCAAAAGGTAATATTTTTTTTTCGTTTTAATTCTTAATACTGCGACCTTATTTATTTCTTTAGGATCTCGTAGAGCACATCGAACCTGGTGTCGCACAGGTATGCGGCTGCACAACATTGGTTATTCACCCCGCTCACTCCCGTCCGTATCCGCAGCATATGGCGGAAAATACCCTCGCGCTATTACATCATTTCACCGGACCCGAGTCGCCTCTTCCTTCCCTCGAAACAACCACCCCGCATAAACCTCGTATCGTCTATTTCTCCATCCTCGGAACATGGTTCTTTACCTACACCTATTCCACCGCGTCCGTCCTGTACACCACGCTCTTTGTTGCCAGTCTCGCGCTCGTATGGGCAATGTCAATGTCACATGTCACGCCCACTATCGACATTGTAAAACCCCACTTGCGAGGACTGAGGAACCTTGTTGGTGGGTTTGTCGGAGCGCTTCTTGGTGCTAATATTGTTGCGTTCGTTATGACGATGGTGTTTGGAAAGGCCCTTAGCTGGTTTTCTAGAGAATGGCTACCGTTGATATTGTATGGCCCGCCTGCAGTCGCTGGTGGGATTTTTTCAATTCCCACATAGACAACATATATTTAACCGAACGGATCAATAGGTGCACTCGCCCCCCAACTGCTCTTCTTCCACTCAGTCTCCCACGACGAACATGCAACACTCTCTGCAGCACTTTTACTCTACAGCTCCCTCACCGTGCTATTACAGTCCATATTCGAACTTGGGTCCGCGTCGTTTATTTTTTTGATTTGTACTCCGTTGTTTGGCGCTCTTGTGTTGAATGCGGTGTTAACTACGCGCTTCCGGGTTGGTGAGGTGCTGTTGAGGACGTATGTGATTGCTGGTGTTGTTCCGCTGGTTTTGGGGACGGAGGTGTGGTGTGGGGTTGCGGATGTGTTTGTTCCTTTGGTAGGGTTTCTCTTACCTTGTTTAATCCGACTTTTTTCTGATGTTTTTTTTTTTTTATGTATCAGACTGGTCGCATGGGAGAGGTAAGCATCTTCAATTTAATTTTTCCAAGTATTGTTTTTTTTTAAAGTGAAAACGGAAACGTTTAAAAGGAAGCACCCGCAGAGTTCATCATCGCGAGCATGACCGCCTTCGTTGGCTATTACACCTTTTCTCTGATTATTCCCCTTGCTCATCGCTTCGGACGCAAGATTACACTTGCAACTGTCCTTCTTTTCACGGGGTTGTCTGTATTCTCTATGGCGGTGATGGCGATGCGTGATCCTTTTGATGCGATGCATCCTAGGCGGATGTTTGTTATTCAATCTGAGAATGTACGTCCTTTTCCTGAGGTGCTAGCGGTGGAACGCTGCGTCGTATGCTAATAATATAATAAACAACTTTTTTTTTTTACAAGATTACGACAGGGGAGTTCCACCTCAACTTTGCAGGTGCGGATAGTTCCCCGGGGTTACTCAGGCAGGTGCAGGAGCTTGCGCATAATTTTGGAGAGTCGAGTCTTGGGGCTGAGTATGCTTTGAGTCCTGTTGAAATGAGTGAGGGTCTTTGTTTTAATCGTCTTCTCGCTCGAGCTAGCATGCCATGTCTGACTCTGACTCTTTTTGTATTTGCATTGTGTTGTAGATGATTGGAACGGGGATTGGGATACGCTTTATCCCTTCTCGGCGGTGAGTTTTGCAGAGATTTTTTTTGGAAAACCTACGAATCAGACTAAAATTTGCGCTGTAGTTCTTGACACCGTATCAAATACGTTTACCTCGTATGGAGAACCACGAACACGAACACGAACACGAACCGTCGAGGAGAAATGCGAACTCGTTCACGGTTACTGCTGTGGATAGTATCGTAGATGATGAGGCTGGGACGAGGAGTTTGACGTTGAGGGTTTATCATCCTGGGGTTATTTGGACAGGTGTGTGTGTGTTTTCTTTTTTTTTTTTTTTTCAGTTTGTATACATACATTCCCCAACTGATTTATTTTCAATTTCCAATTCTCAATTTTCGATTTTTCAATTTTTCAATTTTTCATTAATTTAAAATATACAGTAATCGCATTCGACGCGCACGTTCTAAGCTGGAGCATCGACGACACTCCACCACCGCACATGGCACGGCACCATATTAAGGAAGCGTCGTATTATGGGGTGAATACGTGGACACTTGATATGGTTATCAAGCTACCGTCGAACACGAATACGAATACGAATGGTTCCGAGACTGGGGGGCTTAAAGTCAACTTTGTCGGTACGAAAGAGGCTGTGCAGTGGCCTGCGAAGAGGTATATGAAAGATTCTTCTTCAGAGGGTGGAGGAGGAGGAGGAGGACCAGCAGCAGGAGGAGCAGCAGCAGACTTGAGGTTGTTAGAAGAGATACATGGATGGTTGGATTATCAGACTGGGGGAGCGGTTGATGCGTTGCTGTTTGGGACTTTGGGAGGTGTGGCGGTGGTTTAAAATTTGGGGTGTGGGGGTGTGGGGTGTGATGGAAGGGTAGAAGGGGCGGTGGGTTAATTTGGGGTGTGGGGTGTATAGAAAGGTGCGGTGTGTCCCTGTCTTGAGAGGAGTGGGAATTTGGTGCACCTGTGATTAATGTGTGCCCTTTACCAGGTTGTTGTTTTCCTCAGTTTTTTGTATAATTTATCGTGGCTTGGGTCATAACCCTCTCTGGTCTCTGGATGGGATGCAGTGTAGCGCTAATACACGGCAGGCTATTATTGTTTCTCATACAGCGAGGCGAGCTAGTACTAGGTTGACTGAAAAATTAAAATTAAAATTACAATTAATGCATAATAAATAATATTTGTAGTTTGACGGTGTTTTTGTTCGGGAAGGGATTACTATGTTTGAGTATGTCCCTCGGAATATATTTGGTCAAGGTCAATTGAGACTGTTGCTCTGCATGCTCTGCGTTGAACCGAGACAGGTTACATAGAGTAAAACCCAATACAGTGTAGTAGACTTCCTTGATACAGATTTCAGTCATGCTTGATTTTAACTCAAAATTTTTGTAGATTGGATTTTGATAAAAATATATTATAGCTCAGAAATTCTTAAAGAATATTTTTTTGCTTTATAATGCGTGATCCTTTTGATGCGATGCATCCTAGGCGGATGTTTGTTATACAATCTGAGAATGTACGTCCTTTTCCTGCTTTCCTGAGGTGCTAAGCGGTGGAGGTGCTGCGTGGTATGCTTAACAATATAATAAACAAATATTAATCATGTTTTTTTATTTATTTATTTTTTTTACAAGATTACGACAGGGGAGTTTCACCTCAACTTTGCAGGTGCGGATAGTTCCCCGGGGTTACTCAGGCAGGTGCAGGAGCTTGCGCATAATTTTGGAGAGTCGAGTCTTGGGGCTGAGTATGCTTTGAGTCCTGTTGAAATGATTGAGGCTTTTTTTTT
>QLPI01005677.1:0-16411 GCA_003314275.1 Chroogomphus rutilus | reverse complement strand
CACGAGCACGTTGAAGCCATGCCACTATTCCCAGCCTGCAGGACTTGGCCACTCCTCGGCATACCCGGAGCCTGACAATCAAGGAGGTCTACTATACTGTAAGGGAATGGATGGAGAATGAGAGAATAGTAGAGGATAGAGGGGATGGGATGAGAGGAGTGAATCAGATAATGTGCTGAATGTACTGAGCCAAGACTGCATACTAGTGAGGGATGATATGGGTAAGGGTCAGTCAGTCGGTATTGCTGAGTGAACCGGAACTCAGTATTGTGGACTTGACAGATCCCCCCTCTAAGCAGCTGAACCTATGAAGCTGGTAGGCGGAGTTTCAAAATAGAGTTCCGGGTGCCGATGTGATATCATGGATTGTTTGGGGAAGTTCCCAGGCTTCTCATCAACCATATTATAACTCCCATCAACAATTTTCAAGAATCAACAAAATGGGCACTGAAACCAATGACAAGAAGCAGCAAATAGAGTAGAATCAGCTCATTTGGCAATGCCAGCAGGAGGAAAAAGAAAAGGCAGAACAGGCAGTGCAGGAGACTGCTGAGGCCCAGAAGAAAGTGGATGATGAAGCTGCCAAGGAGGTGAAGATAGCAGCAGAAAGGGTGAAGGAGGCTGCTAAGGCAGCGGCCAAGACAGTGGCCAAAGCTGCAGAAGAATCCCATTGGCTGGAGAAGCTGCTAAGGCAGCCAAGAAGAAACAGGCCAAATTGGCCCAATGGGCGGGAACTCAGGCTCCCAAGGAGAAGAATGATGCGGAGGCTCTAGTCAAGCCACTCATCAGCCTCTAAGCACACTAAGAGTTTTGTTGACTGGGCAAGTGCCAGTAGTGAAGTTAAATTCAATGTTTCTGTTTTTTTTTTCTTTTATTCCCAATTCTTTCTATCCTCTGATTTGGTGCCAAACTCCTTGGTAACCCCTCTTTCATGCTTGACTGATTCAGATTCTACTTATAGTTTTATTGAATCTTCTTATCTCTGGAAACATAAAAAATCCCTGTTACTTCTATTTTTCCCTTAAAATTTTGTTATTATTGGTACTACTAATTTATTACTGAATCTGTAGACATGCCTATTAGATTTCCATCAGGACAACTTCAGTCAGCCCATGTCACTAGATTTGTTGGTCAGCAAAACTCGGTCACAACTGGCTCACCTACTGCAATCCATTGATTGAAAGGGTATTGGGCAGTATTACATTCCAAAACACCACTAACATCTCTAGGTGTGTCCTGATAGCCTCGGTCCAGCTGGTATCTGCTGCTGCTCCAACAGCCTCAACCTGGATCCTCTCCAAAGCTGGAAGCTCTGTGAATAGCCCTAGTCAATGCAACTGCCTTTGTGGATGCTTACAAACCAGAAGGCTGGCAAGGACCTCTCAGTCAATGGCACCTCTCGGCACATTTGGTCAAGGTCTCTTCCATCCATTCTTACTCCATTTGTTCTTCATACCCACATCATTCACCCTTACCACTCTTTTTCATCCTGGCATGCTCAAAGCTGATATGTTAACTAGACAATGGGATGTCTACCTAAAAGGGGGAGGTGGCAACTAGGTGGAAACCCTTTGAACCATGCAACTCCCCATCCTAAATACATTCCTTTTTCCCCTCTCAACTCTCTATTCCAACCTTACATCCTCTCAACTCTCCATCTCGACCTTACTATCACTCCCATCCTGAATACCCCTCTCAATTTCCTTTCCCCTAATTCTCTCTCAAGTCCATGTCTTTCTATTTCTTTCTATTTATCACTCCAGGACTCCTGAATCTCTTGGCAGGTCTCACTTTGTCCTTTTTTCTCTCTTATCTTTTCTATTCTCTCTCTTTATTTTCCTCGGTTTGGTTTCCTCAGTTTCAACTGAAAAATTACACAAAAAATTATTATTATAAAAAAGAAAATTACAAAAAATATCTAACACTCTCTCAGACAGAGTCTTATCTCTGCATTTTTGGCTGCTTAGCCTACCATCATATCACACAACTGTGACCCAAGTTTGATCCTACATCTGAACAACTTATCTTTGCAGGATATGAAGATTCCACCAAAGGGTACAACTCATGAACTCACCAGTTCATTGTATCTACAGATGTCATGTTTGAGGAACAAGTTTTTCCTCTTCATACCCAAACTCCTAATCTAACCCAACCAACATCTATACCCTCTTTCCCACTAGAAGCCAGAGATTATATTGAATTAGCTCTATGTTAAATCCGCATGTCAGCGCTTAGCTAGAGGCTTCCGGAAGGGTTTCCGGAGGTTCCAAATGATTTCCGAGAGGTGGTTTGTACTCCGGAGGTGGAGGGACTAAAGGTCGCGGGTTCAGGATCAGAATCGGAAAGGGGACAGAAAGACGGGAAGCACTGGGGGGTCTAGGACTGTTCGCGGTATAGGGTGATTCGAGTGGTTCAAGGTTACAGGGACTTGGCTTCAACTTGTATGTTGCGCCCTCCTCGATCATCTGTCCCTAATTTCGGAAAGTTGGAAAGTTTACCAGAACTGAATCGGAAACTTTGATGCAGAATTAAGTCGATATTTATACTGGTGAATAGTCCAGTCAACTGGTGGAAACAGTGCGGGTGGTTGTGGAGATTAATGTGGGTTTATTGGTGGCATGGGCCATAAAACTTTACCTGAAAGTGATGATGAGGATGCATCTCCACTTCCCACCATTCCCATACCAGCTATATCTCAACCAGCTGTGCTGCCACAGCAGCCACCACCAGTGCCACCACAGTACCCACTAGCTATACCTTTACTACAACCAGAACCCCTTTGCTGATCTACTCAACCAACTCAAGGACTTAGATAGGCTGACCCTTCAAATGTCAATCCTGACAGGGACCACATTCAACAGGGACTATGCCTGGATCCTAGGAGTCTGGGACAATTCTCCTAAAGCCTTCCTTGCTGCCACTAAAGTCATGCCAATAGGGGATCCTACCTATTTTGAGTATGCAATACAAACTCCCAAAGATCATCTGTGGCAAAAAGCAATGGAAGAGGAGTTTAAAAGCTTACTGTCAAGTGTTGGTAATGCCGAGGGGTCAGGTGGATAACAGCCAAGTCCTGCAGGCCAGAAGTAGTGGCTTTGGCTTCAATATACTCGTGCATTGTATGCTACTCTCTGTGCCTGCCACTGATTTGCAACAGATAGGATACTTGGGAGGATGCCTAATGGTGCTGGTGGTGCCAGCCCGAGTAGAGGACTTAACAGGGGAGGAGAAGGTAAAAGGGCCTAAGCCTAGTCGATACCCAGAATGAGGAAGTATGTACATGCATGTCCTACTTATATAGGTTTAAGAAGCGACATGTGGAATAAGGAATGTGGGACAATAAGGTATGCAGGGCATATGGGGGCATTGTCCACAATGGATAATATTAGAATGGAGAAATGTAAGTGGTGATAGAACAATAAAGAATAGAATAATAGGAATGTGGCCAAGGACAGGACAATAGGGAGTTCCCGAATATAAAACAATAGGGTGGTGCCCGAGGATAAAACAAGGGCAGGATGTCCCGAGATAAGGTGGGATGAGGGTTAAGGGGCAAACATGGTAGGATTAATAGATGGTGGGTGTAAGGGCAACCCTCTTTCGGAACTGATCTTGACTGCCGGAGGCTGGAACCAGCGGGACACCACCCAGCCCTGGACGTCCTCCTAGGCCTGACTATGGGACTCGAACCCAGAGCCTACCCACAGGCTTCTCAGATCTAAGCAGGGGAAATCCGAAGTTCAATTATAGCTACTACCTAAGTACATGTAGGGCTCTCACCTAAGCAGGGGAAATCCAAAGAGGAAAGTCTAAGGATCTCCGCTGCTGGTGAACCTCTTTTATACCCTTTATGTAAGTGGTCTGTGCACTAGCTTATAAATCAACACAGGCGCCTATTCCCGGTTCTAGTCATCACACTAAGATCATTCCTATCTCCCGCTCGGTGGTCCCTCGGACCTGGGTCTCCTAGCCTCGGAGTTGGGGGGAGTCCGAGATAGAGCCTTGGAGTTGGGAGGAGTCCGAGATAGGGGTTCGGACTTGGATCAGGACTCGGAAGGGATCATCCTCTGACATCAGTGGCCTTTCGGACTTTGGTCTCTCACCCTCGGAGTTTAGGTGGAGTCTGAGATAGGACCTCGGAGTTGGGGAGAGTCCGAGATAGGACCTCAGAGTTGGGGGGAGTCCGAGATAGAGCTTTGGACTTAGACCAGGACTCGCAGGAGGTCATCCTCTGACATCAGTGGTCTTTCGGACTCTGGTCTCTCATCCTCGGAGTTAGGTGGAGTCCGAGATAGGACCTCGGACTTGTCATCAGGACTCGGAGAGGGTCGTCCCCTGACAACACCCCACCGTCCACTCGTTGTATTGGCCACATGTGGCCCCTATCCTGTGCACCTTGCAGGTCTCCTGGCACTCCTTGCACATGTCACAAGGCAGCCGGAGGGAAGGAGACCACTCTTGGGTTGGCTCTTCCTTGCACTATTTCAAGAAAATCAATAATAAAATTAAAAAAAGAGACAATTATTACTCACCTGGGCCTCCCTTGACTGCCTACTTCTTCCCCTTCCTCTCTTACTTGGGTCTTTGCTAGGCCCCGTTTCCATGCTTACACCTCTCTTGTGCGTCCTTCTCCTCGGCACTCCCGTGTCTTCTTCAGGACCCCTGGCAGTCAAGACACCCTTATTTTTGGGTGCCTTACTCTGCTCCTCCACATTCTTGGGGGACTCAGTGACATTGGTATCCTCAGGAACCTGCATCCTCACCCATTTGGCCAATTCAGCCTGTTTGTTCTTGGCCACCTTAGCGGCTTCCCTGGCCAGATAGGATTCTTCTGCAGCTTTGGCCGCTGCCTCGGCCACCATCTTAGCAGCCCTCTCTGCCTCCTCTGCTGCTAATTTTGCAGCTTCCTCATCCACCTTTTTCTGAGCCTCAGCAGCCTCCTGCACTGCATGTTCCACCTTCTCCTTCTCCTCCCACTGGCATTTCTGGGCAAGCCAATTCTCCTCAAAACGTTTCATTTCATCGTTGGTCTCAGCACCCATTTTTTTGCTTAAAGGTGATGTTGATGAGGGTATGGATATGGTTGGCTGATGAGAACCCTGGGAAATTCCCCAAACAATCTGTGATATCATATTGGCACCCAGAACTCTATTTTAAAACTCCACCTACCGGCTTCATGGGTTCAGCCACTAGAGGGGGGATACTATCAAGTCCACGATACCAAGCTCCGGTTCACTCGGCAATATCAACCGACCAACCCTTGCTGATTAAACCCACACACCAGTGACAAGTTGTTCCTCACTAGTACGTAGTCTCAGCCCAGTACATTCAGCACATCATCTGGATCACTCCTCTCATCCCATCCCCTCTATCCTCTACTATTCTCTCATTCTCCATCCATTCCCTTACCCGTTTTCCCTCAGAACATTTATTATTCATTTATTATTCGGTCATGACCCTATTGTTTTATCTTTGGCCGTTTTCCATTGTTCTATTCTCATCCACTCTCTCATTATCTTATTCTCAGCCATATTTCATTATTCTATTCTCGCCTACATTTCTTATTCTATTCTTGATCATTGTGGACAATACCTCCATATGATTCTTCATACCTTATTGTTCTCCATTCCTTATGCCACCCTGTTCCACATCTTGCTTCTTAACCTATATAAGTAGCAGATGTATGTAGACAGTTTCTCACTCTGAATATCGACTTGGTTTACCTACTCTTGTCTCCCCTTCTTTAGTCTAAAGTCCCTTACTTGGACCGACACTCTCGGTACCCTCCTGGGTTGCTCTCCAGTCCAAATTAGTGGCACACATGGAAGAGCAGGGCGTAACGCACGAGCACATTGAAGCCAATCCACCTCAAATGGTCTGCAGGACTTGACTGACTCCCATCCACAATATCGGCTTTACCGAGACTTAACACAACAACACTAACAACATTTTGTCCAAGCTCGGAAAAGATGGGAAGCTGTTGCCCAAAGAACATCAAAGGCAAATCAACATAGGACTGTGCCTCTTGTATGCTTCAAAAGGTCACATAGTCAAGGACTGCCCCAAATCCAATTCCCAATCCTCATTGACTTCTTCTTCTAACAACAACAACAAGAAGATGATGAAAGTGCACACAACAAAGGCAAGCATGACTGACACCAAAGCCAAAGATACTATGGCGATGGAGTCGAAAAAATAAGCATCAACCTCAGAAATGCACAAGCTGAGGATTGCATTAGCCTCACTCATGTGCTCTTCTTGAACACCCTTTCTCCTGTTTCTCACATATCTTCTACTTTCGAGACTTCGAAAACTTCTTTAATAGTTAATTTGACTTGCTCTAGTATTCCCAAGTTTCCTTTAGTTATGCTCTTAGATTGTGGTTCTTCAGACTATTTTATTGAATCACGAGTTGTGCAAAAATATTCTTTGCCTACAAATCTGTTCCTCCTATACCATTGAAGTTATTGATAGCTCTACTAACTCTGTTATTACTCAGACCACTATGATCCCCATCTAATTTCCAACCGGCAAACTTCAGAACATTACTTTCTACATAATATCATTGGACAGCAGTTGCTCTGCTGTACTCAGTTTCAACTGGCTCACCCACTACAATCTATTAATTGACCCTCGTCATAGCACATCTGCAGTCGAGCATACTGCAAACCAAAGATCAGTAAAAAAAAACAAATTCCGAGACAACACTTTACTCACCTTCTCACTTTTTGAATCTGTTCCTTCGACCCATGGCTCTCACATATCAATGGCATCTTGCTCTAGCAATGCCTGACTGCACCGCTCAATGGTTGAAATTGAAGGGGTTGGTACATCAATGGGGAAGGAGGGTTCACCTCTAAGATAGCTGGTGATGGGCAAGGGATAGAGACCCATAAGTTTTTGCACATAGGCAGGGTTATGTACGAGGGTGCCATTTGTGATGTCAATGATCGTTACCTCCCAAACTCCCTCATGACTACTCTTATACACTCTCACAATTCCAAACTCCAATGGGGCCACCATCTAGAACTTCATTTCTGTGGCCTTGTGAGACTCAGCCATAAGGGGGGGATACTATTAGGAACCATGTGGCGGCATGCCTGACTATTCATTTCAGCCCGCTTAGCCTAACTCCACCCTCACTCGCCTATTCAACTATACACGCTCAGCCCTTGAAACTATATGCACCTCGTGTATCCATCTTGGCATCACATGCACCTGTCAATACACTCCACTCATTTACATCAATCCCCATATGCTCACAAATCCATTTTCACTTCATTTACATTTAATATTCTTTTCATTATGTTCCACTCCACTTTCCTTATTTGCAATTCCATTCTATCTCTGATATCCAATCTACTACTACATTCCTTATAGGGTAACTCCATTGGGAATTGGGGTGACACATCACCCCTCAATATCACGGAGGAGATCAAGATTGGGACATAGTATTTCTGTTCTCACTTTTCATGATCCTTGGACTTTCTTATCTATTATAGGAATCTAGTTGACTCCTCGTAGATTCGAAAGTAGTATAAAGATCTTGTACATTTAGTAGTTCAGTCCTCAGTCAGATAATCGACTAAGATTTTGACTAAGCTTCTATCCGTTCATTTTAGACTTAACTTCTATCCTTTCTCTTTGTGAAATTAGGGTCCAGTGTGATCTGGTGGGCACAACATTAAAGTGGAAGCATTACCCTACCCCAAACCTCACCATTACTTCGACCTTGGGAGATATTACGTTTAATTATGACTACATCATCTTTTCATATTGTAACATCAGTAGTAGTCAGTAATGTAACTAACCTTTTGATCCCCTCTATCTAAGTCTGATTAGCTTCTGTGGGTAGGCTTTGGATTAGAGTCCCAGGGTCAGGCCTAAGGAGAAGTTCAGGGCTGGGTGGTATCCTGCTGGTTCTAGCCTCCAACAAGTGCTGAGATCAGTACTAATGGAGAGTTGCCCTTACAGGGACCACAGTCAGTTTGTCAGGCACTGATTTTAGGTACCAGGAATGCCGACAATGCATGGGCCAAGCACTATTACAATAGTGCTGACTTCATGATGCTAGCAGGGATCGGCCAAGCCCTGCAGACTGATCAGAGTGGCTTGGCTTCAATGTACTCATGTGTTACACCCTACTTTCCATGCATGCCACTAATTTAGAACAGATGAGATACCCAGGAGAGTGCCAAGAGTGTCGGCCCAAGTAAGGGACTTCAGACAGGAGAAGGGAAGGTAAGAAGGTGTAAACCTAGTCGATATTCAAAACGAAGAACTATCTACATACATATGCTACTTATATAGGTTAAGAAGTGAGATGTGAAATCAGGGTGGCATAAGACATGGAGAACAATAAGATATGTAGAGCATGTGGAGGTATTGTCCTCAATGATCAAGAATAGAATAAAGGAATGTAAATGAGAATAGAACAATGAAAATAAGAAAATCTCAGGAGTAGTGGACAAGGTTGTTAGATGTTTATTGGTGGACTTCCTTATTGTTTCTTTTATATGTTTCTCATTTTCTTGGCTTGACTCAGAGCTGTTTCCTATTCTGTTAGTCTTTTCTCGTTGTTACTCATCATCCTTACCTATTTGGTTAGTCTTCCCCTATCATAGCCCTAGCCCCTATTCACACATCCTCGATGCTGTACCATTTCTCTAGAGTTTCTCCATAGTTTCCTTTTTTGTATACTTTGTTCTCATGCTTTGTCATTCAACTGACATAGCCAACCTCTCACATTGTTTCACATCAATGCTTGGTTTTTGTATATAAAGTGTTGGAAAAGCAAACCGCCGCGCCCGAAATCCCCGATTAGTAAGCAAGGCCATTATTGGCCGTTTTAAGTCTCACGCAACTGCAAGACATTCTTTTTATTCCATTTTTATTTGGTTTATTGTCTTCAGATATTATAAGTAGTTACAGTGTATGAATAGTTTCCCTCAGTGGTTTGACATCGCGCAAACACTGAGGTAAGACTTAGTTTAACTTTCATATTATATTTAGCTTACCTGTACACTACAGAAACATTGTCGTATAGGTAAATATTATAGTCGTTTGACATCGCACAAACACTGAGAAACATTGTCGTATAGTCTGCATATTATTACAGGTTATTGGGCCCCACTCCCGCTCACATACCTTAAGAGTTATCTCCCGAACCTTACCACTCCAATGTCCACAACAGCTCTAACCACCACCAATATCCTCCCCTCCTCAGTCCCGAATCTCATGCCAAATGGTTTGAACTGGATGGCATTTACCATGCGCTTCTAGGATGCCATCGAGGCCAAGGGCTTGTGGGGATATTTCGATGGTACCGCTGTCTGTCCCACTCTGAGCTTACCTCCCACTGCTAAAGAAGAGGCGGCCCTTGCTCAGTGGACAAAGGATGACTGTTTAGCAAAAGCCCTGCTCACTCACCATATCCTGGACTCAACCCTCATACGAGTCCATAGTAAAACGTCCCTCAAAGACTGATGGGACCTAATACGGACCGAGTACTCAACTAAAGGGGCCTTCGCTCAGGCCGATTTGCGCTCCCAGTTTATGGAGTCGAAATGTCCTGACAAAGGAAACATCCATGAATTCCTAGATAACCTCCAAGTCAAAAAGGAGGAACTAGCAACTTACGGTGTAAACATCGAGGAGAAAGACTATCATTCCACCATTATCAAGTCCCTACCTTCTTTTGCGTCAAATTTGCTTGCGGGAGCTAAATTATACAGCTCATCAAAAATGATTGACCCAGATGAGCTCATTTCACTTATATCAGAAGAGTATGAGCGTCACCAAGCTCAACGCACTCGTCGCAATGCAAGCACCCCTAAAGGAACTGAAAAGGACGAAGCTCTGTCAGTAGCTTCAATCAACAAAGGGGGATGCACTCTGCGAAAAGTGCCTGGGACATGTTGGAACTGCGGAGATAAAGGGCACTACAGGAACAAGTGTCCTAAACCTGCGCGCATCACTGTAGATAAGAAAAACGACTCACAGACGAAGAGCGGCACCGCTAATGCTGTTGTCGAATCCAATCTCGAAATCAAAAGCGCCTTTTTGGCTGACGAGCTCTTTGAGTCTGACTCAGAGCTCCCAGAACTGGTGTCAGTTTCAGACTCTGACTCTGATATCGAAGTTAAAGAGAACAGCATGGAAGACTGGTTCTCCGAGATCAGCGATGACCCTGATAGTGAAACGGAGAAGTCACCTGCAACTGATGAAAGCGATAGATTTTCGCTTATCAGTGATGACTCAAACCTTGCCAGCATCGATCTGGAAGATGCACATGCTGTTTGCATTGAAGTTGACAAACCGACTGCAAACTCACATTCTATCGAAGTGTACGACTCGGGGTGTACAAGGCATATCACACCCTATCGCGATAAAGTCCAAAACTTTGTCGAAATTCCTCCTAAGTCATTCCAGGCTGCAAATAGACAAAGTTTTAGTGCAGTAGGAACCAGAGAAATAGTTATCGATGTACCAAATGGTGTCGATGTCTCCAAACTGAAGCTCTCAGAAGTTTTGTACTCACCTGATGTGGGTTACATGCTCGTGTCGGTTGGATGACTCGACGATGCCGGTTTTGCCATGACATTTGCAGATGGCAAGTGTGTTATACAAAGGGAAAGCGGTGAACAAGTTGGCACAATCAAGAAATCCGGATGTGGCTTATACCGAGTCACTCATGAGTGCAATACAGCAAATTCTGCAATGGAGACACTCACTTTGGAACAACTCCACCATCACCTAAATCACATTTCACCTGAAGCGGCCAAAAGACTCGTCACCCAGGGTCTTGTAATGGGGATCAAGCTAGATGGCTTACCTTTGGTGGACCCTTTCTTTTGTGAATCATGTGTATATGCGAAAGCAATCCGCAAGTCCATTCCCAAGATCCAAGAAGGCAAGCGTGCCTCCAATTTTGGCGATGAAATACATAGCGACCTGTGGGGACCAGCCCCAGTTGCAACAAAAGCCGGAAAGCGTTATTATATCACATTTACAGATGATATGACACACTTGACTCACCTATACCTTCTGCGCACCAAAGATGAGGCCCTTGCTGCCTACAAAGAATATTTTTCATGGTGCGAGACACAGCTCAATGTGAGCATCAAGACCCTACATTCAGACAGAGGTGGAGAATACCTAGGAAATGATTTTGAGCGTTACCTCAAGTCAAAGGGGACAGCGCAAAAACTTACCGTACATGACACCCCTCAGCACAATGGCGTAGCTCAGCCACGCAACCGAACAATTGTAGAGCATATAAGAGTGCTTTTGCATGCGAGCGGCCTTCCAAGATTTCTGTGGGGGGAAGCTGCTCGTCATTAGGGAATAGCATGGGTTAGGGTAACCCGCACGGGTCACCGGGTCGGGTGCCCTCGGGTTTGGGTGCGGGTCAAGCCAAGAGCACCCGTGACCCGGCCCAACCCGCCGCCTCAACCTTGTACGCGCGTACGACATGCACGCGCCGCACGCGCACACATACGACATGACCGCGCCGTACGTGCACGCGTATGACACGAATGCGCCGTATGCGCACGCGTATGACACGAATGCGCCGTATGCGCACGCGCCGACACCAACGCGCTGCACGTGCACACGCCGACACGAATGCGCCGTATGCGCTCGCGCCGACACCAATGCGCCATATGCGCACGCGCTGACACCAACGCGCCGACACCCAATGCGCCGTACGCTGATGCGTATGACATGCACACGTGCGGTGCGTTCATGTCGTACGTCGCGTGCGCGTACGGCGCGTTCGTGCGTGCACATACAATGCATCTATGTTGGCGCGTTCAAGTCGGCGCGTACGCATACGGCGCGTTCAAGTCGGCGCGTACGCGTATGGCGCGTTCGAGTCGGCGCGTACGCGTACGGCGCGTTCGAGTCGGCGCGTACGCATATGGCACGTTCGAGTCGGTGCGTACGCGTATGGCGCGTTCGAGTTGGCGCATACGCGTACGGCGCGTGCGCGTACAGCGCGTTCGTGTCGGCGCGAACGCGACGTACGACACGAACGCGCTGCAGGCATGCAGGTGCACCGCGCACCTGACACCCATCGACCCGTGGGAAAAAACCCATGGGTTGACGGGTTCGGGTTTCCCATGGGTCGGGTGCGGGTCACCCACATTTGACCCGTGGGTGACCCGTGCCATTCCCTACTCGTCATGTAGTCTGGTTGATGAACAGGACACTCACCAGGGCTGTCAAAAATAAAACGCCTTATGAAGCCATGCTTGAAAAGAAACCGGATTTACGGGATGTGTGCAGAGAAGGTCTGGGTCCGTACCGAGAGTGGAGACAAGCTAGGTGGACGTGTAACTGAGGGGCGCTGGGTAGGCATCGATGAACGCAGTAAGGGTTCTCGAATTTACTGGCCTGACAAGCAAACGGTTACCGTGGAGCATAATATCTACTTTGACCCATCAGCTTCTCGTATCGAGGGGGAGGATTGGCAGGTAGTCGAAATGAAAACTGACTTACCAGTATCCAAACCAACTGTTACCGCTGCACCCCCAATCACTGAAACAAATCCAACTGATTCTGAGAGCGAAATACCTGCAAAACGTATACGCAAACCTAGTCAGCACATCCAGGACATTCTAGAAGGTCATGGCACCTCAACTCACAGAGTATCCGACCCTGCTATCACAACAGGAATCCAACTGCCCACCATCACAGAAAAAGCTACTCAAGTTCTGGAGGGAGAGGGATTAGCTGATTGGATGATATTGACAGAAGACACAAATGAGTACTTACTAGTGGCTGAAACAAGTGAGGTTGAGGCTATAGAGCCCTGATCCTTGGCAGAAGCAAGACGCCGTCCAGACTGGGAGCTATGGGAGAGCGCTATACATGAAGAATTAGCTGTACTAAAGGAGGCTGGGACTTGGGAACTCACTGATCCACCTAAAAATGCTAACATCGTCGGCTCAAAGTGGGCCTTCTGTGCCAAAAAGGATGCTGCAGGCAACGTTGTCCGCTACAAGGCCTGCCTAGTTGTACAAGGCTTCTCCCAAGTCCCAGGTGTTGATTACTTTGACACTTTTGCTCCCGTAGCCAAGTTGGCCTCAATCTGAACTGTACTAGCCCTAGCTGCTGCAAACGATATGGAATTGCATCAGATAGACATTAAAGGCGCGTACTTAAATGGCAAACTCACCAAAGACGAAACCATTTACATGGCACAGCCACCTGGCTATCACACTCCCAACTCCTTAGGAAAAGTCTGCCACCTAAAGAAGATGCTGTATGGGCTCAAACAGTCAGGAAGGCGATGGTATCAAAAACTCGTTGAAATAATGACTCACCTAAATTTCACTCGATGTGATGTTGACCAGGCCATATTTTTTCGCAAGAACGATCGTGAGTTGACCATAGTACTGGTTCATGTTGACGATTGCACCATTGCCGCATCATCGGCCGACCTGATTGTTGGTTTCAAAAAGGGCATAGCAAAACATGTTGAAATAACTGACCTGGGTGAGTTGCACTAGTTGTTAGGCATAGAAATCAAACGAAATCGCGAATGACATACCATTCACCTGTCCCAACAATCGTACATTGCCTCAATTCTACGCCGGTTCAACTTCGACGAGATCAAGCCCACGTCCACACCCATGCAGCATGGACTGCTCCTATCCATGGCTGCGACCCCTAAGACAACGACCGAGTGGGCCATCATGCGTGATACACCGTATAAAGAAGCAGTCAGATCGCTGATGTATGCTGCACTTGGAACCCGGCCTGACATTGCGTTCGCCATCCAATGTGTGTCACACTTTTCGACGAAATATGGACATACACATTGGAACACTGTCAAGAGAATCTTTCAATATTTGAAAGGGACGGCTTACCTATGGTTAACATTTGGCCATAGAGATGGAGGTTTGACAGGATACACCGATGCTGATGGCAGCATGGCCCACAATCGACATGCGATCTCCAGATACACGTTTATTATACATGGAGGGGCAGTCTCTTAGAGTGCAAAAAGGCAAAATGTCATTTCATTGTCCACAACTGAAAGTGAATACATTGCAGCGACTCATGCAGCAAAGGAAGCACTCTGGCTTCACTCCCTCATAAGGCAGGTTTTCGATGTCGAGCTTGCGCCTACGACCTTGTTTTCCGACAATCAATCCGCGATCGCGCTGGCAAAGGACCATCAGTATCACGCACGTACAAAGCACATCGACATACAATTTCACTTCATATGCTGGATCATAGAACAAGGAGCAATTCGCCTCGTGTACTGTCCCACCGACAATATGGTGGCCGATACGTTGACTAAAGCTTTGCCATCTGCGAAAGTGAAGCATTTTGCCGTCGAACTTGGGCTATCAACAGTTTGAGGGGGAGTGTTGGAAAAGCAAACCGCTGCGCCCGAAATCCCCGATTAGTAAGCAAGGCCATTATTGGCCGTTTTAAGTCTCGCGCAACTGCAAGACATTCTTTTTATTCCATTTTTATTTGGTTTATTGTCTTCAGATATTATAAGTAGTTACAGTGTATGAATAGTTTCCCTCAGTGGTTTGACATCGCGCAAACACTGAGGTAAGACTTAGTTTAACTTTCATATTATATTTAGCTTACCTGTACGCTACAGAAACATTGTCGTATAGGTAAATATTATAGTGGTTTGACATCGCGCAAACACTGAGAAACATTGTCATATAGTCTACATATTATTACATAAAGGCCCCTGGCTCACCTCTGTAATAATAAGTTCACAAGTTAAAGTCTTAAGTTAGTCTCCAAGTCTAAGTCATGACTAAGTCTAGGAAGTCTAGACTCTAGTATTCAAGTCTAAGTCAAAGTTCAAGCTCAAGCCCATATGTGACATCTCATGGTCACAGTCACATTGCATCACAGGTCATGCATAGTCACACTACATTCTATTTTTATATCCTCAATTATATGCCACATAGTGGCCTCATAAGTCACAGACCTTAATCCAGCTATGCCGAATGACTATGTGTCAAGTACATGTACCGAGATCCTGGTAATTCGGCAGTGCTGACCGAGCAGTCACCCTATGTCTACGTACAAGTGTCCACGCCGCATGCATGTCACTTGGTACACCGGTTTTGGCTCGGCATATCCACCACCCATATTCCTTATCCATTACCCCTCACATACTCTACGCCACTCACCATCCATTAATCCCACCATACCTACTTCTCATTCCTCAATCCACCTCACCTTGGGGCTTCCTGTCCTTGTTTTATCTTCGGTCGCAACCATTGTTTTATAGTCGGGCACTCCCTATTGTCCTATCCCTGGCCACATTCCTATTATTCTATCTTTTATTGTTCTATTCCCATTTGTGTTCCTTCATTCTAATTTTACTCATTGTGGATAATACCCACATGCTCTGCATACCTTATTGTCCCACATTCCTTATTCCACATGTCGCCTCTTAAAACCTATATAAGTAGGGCATGCATGTACATATTTCCTCATTCTGGGTATCGACTAGGCTTAGGCCCTTCTACCTTCTCCTCCTCTGTTAAGTCCTCTACTTGGGCCAGCATCATCGGCATCCTCCCGAGTATCCCATCTGTTGCAAATCAGTGGCATGCACAGAGAGTAGGGCACAATGCACGAGTATGTTGAAGCCAAAGCCACTACTTCCGGCCTGCAGGACTTGGCCATTCCCATCCAACAGATCGGCATTCCCAAAGCATGACCGTATACCCAGAATCAAACTACTTTCTGTGCCTTCATCACAAATATGGTGCTACAAGACACCTTTTTAATGATCTTTCTATCTTCTTATTCAGAACCAGGTTCCCTGGTAACCCTTTCTAACTGCTTTGAATTAGGATCTGCTTATACAGTAGCTTCATCAGATCATCTTACTCCTAGAAAGGTTCCAGTACCTTGACCAACCAAGTCCTGCTCAATTCTCCAACAATACCACCAGTTCAGTCGTTACCGAATCCACAGAATTGACTATTAGGTATCCAACAAGACAAATCCATGCCCCAGCATTTTTGACCCAGTACCAGTATAGATTTTGGAAACCATCCACTTTAGAAGAATTTCAGTTTTTCCCTGCCAACTGGGAGGCAATGCCCTGCCCTTGGCATCCTGTCCGGCATGCTTGATCAATCAGCATCAGCTCACAATTTATTCGAAAATTTCCTTTATGATTATGCTCTGTTGTAGAACCCTTCTTGATCTAGTACTGCTTGCTAACCGCATAGACTGTCAAGCGCCGGATTCTGACGGACTTCGGTACTGCCGAGGGGTGTTGTCGAAAGGCTGGGCGGACTATGGCCAAGTCCTGCAGGCCAAGAGTAGTGGCGTTGGCTTCAACGTACTCATGCGTTGTGCCCTACTTGCCGTGCGTGCCACTGTATTTGCAACAGACTGATACTCAGGGGGA
>QLPI01005676.1:0-11601 GCA_003314275.1 Chroogomphus rutilus | reverse complement strand
TTATACAGCTCATCAAAAACGATTGACCCGGACGAGCTCATTTCACTCACATCAGAAGAGTATGAGCGTCACCAAGCTCAATGCGCTCATCGCAATGCAAGCACCCCTAAAGGAAATGAAAAAGATGAAGCTCTGTCAGTAGCTTCAAACAACAAAGGGGGACGCACTCTGCGAAAAGTGCCTGGGACGTGTTGGAACTGTGGAGATAGAGGGCACTACAGGAACAAGTGTCCTAAACCTGCGCGCATTACTGGAGATAAGAAAAACGACTCACAGACAAAGAGCGGCACTACTAATGCTGCTGTCGAATCCGATCTCGAAATCGAAAGCGCCTTTTTGGCCGACGAGCTCTTTGAGTCCGACTCAGAGCTCCCAGAACTGGTGTCAGTTTCAGACTCTGACTCTGATATCGAAGTTAAAGGGAACAGCATGGAAGACTGGTTCTCTGAGATCAGCGATGACCCTGACAGTGAAATGGAAAAGTCACCTGCAACTGATGAAAGCGATACATTTTCGCTTATCAGTGATGACTCGAACCTTGCCAGCATCGATCTGGAAGACGCACATGCTGTTTGCATTGAAGTTGACAAACCGACTGCAAACTCACCTTCTATCGAAGTGTACGACTCGGGGTGTACAAGGCATATCACACCCTATCGCGATGAAGTCCAAAACTTCATCAAAATTCCTCCTAAGTCATTCCAGGCTGCAAATAGACAAAGTTTTAGTGCAGTAGGAACCGGAGAAATGGTTATCAACGTACCAAATAGTGCTGATGTCTCCAAACTGAAGCTCTCAGAAGTTTTGTACTCACCTGATGTGGGTTACATGCTTGTGTCGGTCGGACGACTCGACGATGCCGGTTTTGCCATGACATTTGTAGATGGCAAGTGTGTTATATGAAGGGAAAGCGGTAAACAAGTTGGCACAATCAAGAAATCCAGACGTGGCTTATACCGAGTCACTCATGAGTGCAATACAGCAAATTCTGCAATGGAGACACTCACTTTGGAACAACTCCACCGTCGCCTAGGTCACATTTCACCTGAAGCGGCCAAAAGACTCGTCACCCAGGGTCTTGTAATGGGGATCAAGCTAGATGGCTTACCTTTGGTGGACCCCTTCTTTTGTGAATCATGTGTATATGCAAAAGCGACCCGCAAGTCCATTCCCAAGATCCGAGAAGGCAAGCGTGCCTCCAATTTTGGCGATGAAATACATAGCGACCTGTGGGGACCAGCCCCAGTTGCGACGAAAGCCGGAAAGCGTTATTATATCACATTTACAGATGATATGACACGCTTGACTCACCTATACCTTCTGCGCACCAAAGATGAGGCCCTTGCTGCATACAAAGAATATTTTTCATGGTGCAAGACACAGCTCAATGTGAGCATCAAGACCCTACATTCAGACAGAGGTGGAGAATACCTAGGAAATGATTTTGAGCGTTACCTCAAGTCAAAGGGGACAGCGCAAAAACTTACCATACATGACACCCCTCAGCATAATGGCATAGCTGAGCGACGCAACCGAACAATTGTAGAGCGTATAAGAGCGCTCTTGCATGCGAGCGGCCTTCCAAGATTTCTGTGGGGGGAAGCTGCTCGTCATGTAGTCTGGTTGATGAACAGGACACTCACCAGGGCTGTCGAAAATAAAACGCCTTATGAAGCCGCGCTTGAAAAGAAACCGGATTTACGGGATGTGCACGAATGGAGAGAGAAGGTCTGGGTCCGTACCGAGAGTGGAGACAAGCTAGGTGGATGTGTAACTGAGGGGCATTGGTTAGGCATCGATGATCGCAGCAAAGGATGTCGAGTGTACTGGCCTGACAAGCAAACAGTCACTGTAGAACGCAACATCTACTTTGACCCATCAGCTTCTCATATCGAGGGGGAGGATTGGCAGCTAGTCGAAACAAAAACTGACTTACCAGTGTCTAAACCGACTGTCACCACTGCACCTCCAATCCCTGAAACAAACCCAACTGATTCCGAGAGCAAGGCACCTGCAAAACGAATACGCAAACCCAGTCAGCGTATATGGGACATTCTAGAAGGCCATGGCACCTCTACTCACTGTTCATCTGACCCTGCCATTACTCTAGGAGTACAACTACCCACCCTTCCCAAAAACTCTCCTGAAATCCTCGAAGGGGAAGGAATGGCTGACTGGATGATGTTAGCAATAAACAATGACGAATATGCACTTGTAGCTGAAACCAGCAAAATCGAAGCAATCGAGCCCTGCTCTTTAGCTGAAGCCAAACGCCGTCCTGACTGGGAGCTGTGGGAAAATGCAATTCACGAGGAATTAGCTTTACTCAAGCAATCAGGAACTTGGGAACTTACCGACCCACCCAAAGATGCCAATATTGTTGGCTCTAAATGGGTCTTCCATGCAAAAAAGGATGCAGCCGGAAATGTCGTCCGATACAAAGCTCGCCTCATTGCGCAAGGCTTCTCCCAAGTCCCAGGTGTTGATTACTTTGACACTTTTGCTCCCGTAGCCAAGTTGGCCTCAATCCGAACCATACTAGCCCTAGCTGCTGCAAACGATATGGAATTGCATCAGATAGACATCAAAGGCGCGTACTTAAATGGCAAACTCACCGAAGATGAAACCATTTACATGGCACAGCCGCCTGGCTATCACGCACCCAACTCCTCAGGAAAAGTCTGCCACCTAAAGAAGATGCTGTATGGGCTCAAACAGTCAGGAAGGTGATGGTATCAAAAACTCATTGAAATCATGACTCACCACCTCAATTTCACCCGATGTGATGTTGACCAGGCCGTATTCTTTCACAAGAACGATCACGAGTTGACCGTAGTACTAGTTCACGTCGATGATTGTACTATTGCCGCGTCCCAAGCTGACCTAATTGTTAGTTTCAAAAGGGATATAGCCAACCATGTTGAAATAACGAACCTGGGTGAACTGCATTGGTTGTTAGGCATAGAAATAAAACGAAATCGCGATCGACATACCATCCACCTCTCCCAACAATCGTACATCACCTTGATCCTTCGCCAGTTCAACTTCGATGAGCTGAAGCCTGCGTCCACACCCATGCAGCATGGGCTGCTCCTCTCCATGGCCGCGATTCCTAAGACAATGACGGAATGGGCCATGATGCGCGATATGCCATACAAAGAAGCCGTAGGATTGCTGATGTACGCTGCGCTCGGAACTAGGCCTGACATCGCATTCGCCGTCCAATCCATGTCACATTTTTCAACCAAGTATGGACCTATTCACTGGAATGCTGTCAAAAGGATCTTCCAATATCTAAAAGCTACAGCTCACCTTTGGTTGACATATGGCCACGGAGATAGAGCCTTGACAGGATACACTGATGCTGATGGCAGCATAGCCCACGATCGACACACGATCTCCGGATACGCGTTTATTATACACGGTGGCACGGTATCCTGGAGTGCTAAAAGACAAAACATTATTTCATTGTCCACAACTGAAAGTGAATACGTTGCAGTAAATCACACAGCAAAGGAAGCACTCTGGCTTCGCTCCCTCATAAGGCAAGTTTTCGATGTCGAACTTGCGCCTACGACCTTGTTTTCCGACAATCAATCTGCGATCGCGCTGGCAAAGGACCATCAGTATCACGCGCGTACAAAGCACATCAATGTACGGTTTCACTTCATACGCTGGATCGTCGAACAAGGAGCGATTCGCCTCGTGTACTGTCCCACCGATGATATGGTGGCCGATACGTTGACTAAAGCCTTGCCATCCGCGAAAGTGAAGCATTTTGCCATCAAACTTGGGCTATCAACAGTTTGAGGGGGAGTGTTGGAAAAGCAAACCGCCGCGCCCGAAATCCCCGATTAGTAAGCAAGGCCATTATTGGCCGTTTTAGGTCTTGTGCAGCTGCAAGACATTCCTTTTATTCGACTTTTATATGATCTATTGTCTTTAAAAGATTATAAGTAGTTATAGTTTATGTACAGTCTGCCTCAGTCATTTGACAACGTGCAAACACTGAGATATATTGTTCTATAGTCTACATATTGTCACACATAACAGAACAGTATTGCTGAACAAGCAAACTGTACCATAGATGGTGCAGCTTGTGCCATGTTTCAATCAGCAGGAATGACAAACACCTTCTGGGAATGTGCAGTTGCAACTGCAATTTATGTAAGAAATTGTACTCCTTCATATGTTAATAACTACCTCTCTCCATATGAAAAACTGTTTGGACATCCTCCCAATCTAGCTCACCTCTGCATTTTTGGCTGCTTAGCCTACCATCACATCACACAACTGTGACCCAAGTTTGATCCTACATCTGAACAACTTATCTTTGCAGGATATGAAGATTCTACCAAAGGGTACAACTCATGAACTCACCAGTTCATTATATCTACAGATGTCACATTTGAGGAACAAGTTTTTCCTCTTCATACCCAAACTCCTAATCTAACCCAACCAACATCTATACCCTCTTTCCCACCAGAAGCCAGAGATTATGTTGAATTAGCTCTATGTTAAATCCGCATGTCAGCGCTTAGCTAGAGGCTTCCGGAAGGGTTTCTGGAGGTTCTGAATGATTTCCGAGAGGTGGTTTGTACTCCGGAGGCAGAGGGACTAAAGGTCGCGGGTTCAGGATCGGAATTGGAAAGGGGACGGAAAGACGGTAAGCACTAGGGGGTCTAGGACTGTTCATGGTATAGGGTGATTCAAGTGGTTTGAGGTTGTAGGGACTTGGCTTCAACTTATATGTTGCGCCCTCCTCGATCGTCTGTCCCTAATTTCGGAAAGTTGGAAAGTTTACCGGAACTGAATCGGAAACTTCGACGCAGAATTAAGTCGATATTCATACTGGCGAATAGTCCAGTCAACTGGTGACTTATATACATGTATCTAGTCTTTGTACTATCTTTTGCCGAGTAAAGACAAGGGGGGAAGAGAGTACAAGGGGCAATACAGAACGAAAAACAAGGGAGTGAGGTACGCGATGATCCTGTGCGTCGTTTATCAAAGGAGCGGAACCTTGGCTTTGGAATCTTCAGAGTTTTGGGAATGCGGAACCTCGGATTAATACATCGGAATTTGGAAAGCGGTTGTTCAGGCTTTGAGCGGTCGGAAAGGTCCTGGAAACGGTGTGGGTGGTTGTGGAGATTAATGTGGGTTTATTGGCGGCATAGGACATAACACTTTACCTGAAAGTGATGATGAGGATGCATCTCCACTTCCCACCATTCCCATACCAGCTATATCTCAACCAGCTGTGCTGCCACAGCAGCCACCACCAGTGCCACCACAGTACCCACTAGCTATACCTTTACTACAACCAGAACCCCTTTGCCCATCCACTCAACAAATTAGATGGGCTGACCCTTCAAATGTCAATCCTGACAGGGACCGCATTCAACAGGGACTATGCCTAGATCCCAGGAGTCTGGGACAATTCTCCTAAAGCCTTCCTTGCTGCCACTAAAGTCATGCCAATAGGGGATCCTACCTATTTTGAGTATGCAATACAAACTCCCAAAGATCATCTGTGGCAAAAAGCAATGGAAGAGGAGTTTAAAAGCTTACTGTCAAGCGTTGGTAATGCCGAGGGGTCAGGTGGATAACAGCCAAGTCCTGCAGGCCGGAAGTAGTGGCTTTGGCTTCAATATACTTGTGCATTGTGTGCTACTCTCTGTGCCTGCCACTGATTTGCAACAGATAGGATACTTGGGAGGATGCCTAATGGTGCCGGTGGTACCAGCCCGAGTAGAGGACTTAACAGGGGAGGAGAAGGTAAAAGGGCCTAAGCCTAGTCGATACCCAGAATGAGGAAGTATGTACATGCATGTCCTACTTATATAGGTTTAAGAAGTGACATGTGGAATAAGGAATGTGGGACAATAAGGTATGCAGGGCATATGGGGGCATTGTCCACAATGGATAATATTAGAATGGAGAAATGTAAGTGGTGATAGAATAATAAAGAATAGAATAATAGGAATGTGGCCAAGGACAGGACAATAGGGAGTTCCTGAATATAAAACAATAGGGTGGTGCCTGAGGATAAAACAAGGGCAAGATGTCCCGAGATAAGGTGGGATGAGGGTTAAGGGGCAAACATGGTAGGATTAATAGATGGTGGGAGGCCAAGAGTAGATGAAGGATGGGAGTGAGGAATACGGATGGTGTATGTGCCGAGCCGACACTGGCATACCAAGTGACTTGTATACGGCTTGGATACTGGTGTGTGGATGTCAACTGACTGTTCAGTCGGTACTACTGAATTACCGGGATTTCGGTACATGTACTTGATACTTACAAGAGAATAAGACATAGGAACTGGTTGACCTTCCACCCAGTTATACTACTGTCAAAAACCTGTGGGTATACACAACAAAATGAGATACAAAAGGGGAAATGTTTTGCTACAAAGTGCATCTCATTGCCAAAAGTTTCACACAAACTGCCAGCCTCGACTATAACAACACCTTTACTCCCATCACCTGACTTGACTTGTTAAGGCTGCTACTAGCAATAGCAGCTATTGTCAAGTCCATGATACCGAGCTCCGGTTCACTCAGCAATACTGACTGACCGACCCTTACTGATTAAACCCACACACCAGTGACAAGTTGTTCCTCACTAGTATATGGTCTCGGCCTGGTACATTCAGCACATCATCTGGTTCACTCCTCTCATCCCATCCCCTCTATCCTTTACTATTCTCTCATTCTCCATCCCTTCCCTTACCCATTTCCTTTCGGGCCATTTATTATTCATTTATTATTTGGTCACGGCCCTATTGTTCTATTTTCATCTACTCTCTCATTATTTTATCCTCAGCCATATCCTATGATTCTATTCTCACTTATATTTCTTATTCTATTCTTGATCATTGTGGACAATGCCTCCATATGATTCTTCATACCTTATTGTTCTCCATTCCTTATGCCACCCTGTTCCACATCTTGCTTCTTAACATATATAAGTAGCGAATGTATATAGATAGTTCCTCACTCTGAATATTGACTTGGTTTACATCTTCTTGTCCCCTTCTCCCATCTGAAGTTCCTTACTTGGGCTGACACTCTCGGCACTCTCCCAGGTCTTTCTTCTGTCCAAATTAGTGGCATGCACGGAACAGCAGGGTGCAATGCATGAGTACATTGAAGCCTAGCCACCTTGATTGGTTTGCAGGACCTGGCCAACTCCGATCCGCACTATCGGCATTACTGATACCTAACAGTATATTCAGAGTCACACTGCTTTCCATGCCCTTTCAGTTCTTACAATTATGCCCCCACATACTAGATCATCAGCCTGTACTGAAGACAATCAGCTCACCCTTATGGTTCATCAACGAAGGGAGCATGAGGCCTCCGGCACTCCACCCCTTCTCATTGGTTACACCTCACCAGCAATCAAACTATGGCATCTCGCCTCTCCTTTTGAGCAAGAGCCACGCATCGAAGAGGTAGTCGACAATGACATTAAATACGTAGATGACAACAATAGTAACCAAGAACCCAACCCAGTAGAGGACAAACTTGGCTTGGTACACTATGATGCAGATGCTGAAACCAAGGAACAGCCTCTACAAAATCAGCAGGCAGACATGCCTGAACCTCCTTGCACTCTGGTAGCCATGCCTCCTCAACCTGCAGCTGCACCCCATCAGCCTGTGGCCGTACCTCCACAACCCATGGCCACACCTCTGCAACCCATGGCTGTACTGCTGCAAGCCAGGCAAGCCCCCTGAGCCAGGCCAGGCAGGCTCTGCAAGCCAGGCCACCTCCTAGGGCCAGGGCCTCTATAAACCCAGCCAACAATAATGACCTTTTGAACACCATCCTCGAACTTGGCAGAATGACCCAAAATCACCGACAGGATGGTCAAGCTACCAGAATTTGAGAATCAGAACCCTTCAATGGGACCGACCCAAAGAAGTTAAAGGGTTTTATCTTCCTTTGCAGAATGAATTTCTGTACCTGGCCTAACTCGTTCCCCAATGATAGGCAAAAAGTTAACTACATGGTTTCCTACCTGAAAGGAATGGCTCTGGAATGTTTCGAGCCTTACCTGATGGGTAACCCAAATATGGAATCTCGCTGGACAAGTGATTTGGAGCTATTTATTGATGAGTTACAGATCAATTTCAGCTCATGGGATGAACGAGCTGATGCCAAAATGGCTCTCGAAAAGCTAACCATGAAGGACAATCATAAGGCTACTAGGTTTTTTGTAGAATTTTACAGGCTGGCAGCTCTTGTCAACTACAATGACAATGCCCTTCTCTGCAAAGCATACACAGCACTGCCAAAACACATCAAAGATGGCCTCATCCACTTTGACAAACCCCAAACACTTGACAACCTTTGAAACCATGTTCAAAGGATCAACATGAGATATTGGGAATGAAAAGCTAAGCAGTCTGTGGAGGGCAGTAATAAGCCAAAGAAAGATATGAAATTGGACAAGTCTGGCAATAGATCCACCCCAGACATCCACCAGCAAGGTAACAGCAATGATAACAGCAGCAATAAGGACACATCTAAGAACAAGGACGGTAAAACTCCTCAGCCAGATCCACCTGAGTATACTAAGACCCTTGGCAAGGATGGCAAGCTCCTCCCAACCGAACAACAAAGATGCATAGACAACAACCTGTGTCTCCTCTGTGCCACCAGTAATCACAAGGTCACCAAATGCCTCAAGGCAACCAAAGCCCATGTGACTACCACTCCCCACTCTGTCCCCTAGGCAACTGATGCCTCGGACGTCTATGCTGAGGACTCAGCAACAGCAACCAAAAACTAGTCTGCCATCTGTTAGCCTCTAAGCACACCAAGAGTTGCGTTAACTCTGCAGATGCCAGTAGTGAGGTTTAGATCAATGCTTCTATGTCTCGTTATTCTCTTTTATTTCTTTCCATCGTCTGATTGGGTGCCAAAAATTCTCAGCAACCCACCTTGCATGCTTGACTATATCAGCATCCGTTTATAGTTACCCTTTTATTTTATTGTCCGTTAGAATTCTGTGATCCAGTACTGCTAATTCAGTTATCACTGAACATATAGACATGTCTACTAGATCTTCTGCCAGGACAATCTCAGTCCATCCATCTATCTGTCACATTACTAGATCCGTCAGTTGGCAAAATTCAGTCACAACTTGCTCACCTGCTATAATCCATTGATTAACAGGGTATTGGGCAGTATTATGTTCTGTCACGCCACTAACACTTTTAGGTATGTCCCAATGGCCTCGGTCCAGTTGGCACTTGCCACTGTTCCAACAGCCTCACCCAGGATCCTGTTCCATCGCTGGAAGCTCTGCTCATAGCCCTAGTCAATGCAACTGCCATTGTGCATGCTTGTATATCAGAACGGCTGGAAAGCTTTTTAGCTAGGACCTTTTGGTTAGCTGCACCTCTTGGCACATTTGGCCAAGGTCTCTTCCATCCATCCCCATCCATTTTCCTTCATCTGCTGTGAATATTCACATTATATGCTCTCACTACTCTTTTTCCATTCCCTTGGCTCGAAGCCGACACTTTTACTAGACGGTGGGATGTCTACCTAAAAGGGAGGGTGGCGACTAGCTAGAAACCCTTTGAACTATGCAATCTCCCCTCCCGAAGACATCCTTCTCCCAAAACTTCCCCCACTTACCCCTCTCTACTTCCCGTCCCAACCTTTATTCCCTCTGTTCTGACCTTTATTCCCATCCATCCTGACCCTACATCATTCTGACCTTACTTCCATCCCAAATTCCCCTTTTTCCCAACCTCCCGACACTCTATTCCCAACCTTACAATCATACCCATTCCAGACACCTCTTTCAGTCCACCCATTACCCTCTATCTCCTTCCGCTTATCACACCAAAATGGCCAGATAGCTCAGCACATCTCACTTGTCCCTTTTATCTCTTATAACTGTTATTTTCTTATCCTTCCTTCAAAAATTTTTTTTATTAAAATAACTAAGACTCTTTTAGAGTCTCATCCACCACCATTTCTTCTTCCTCGTTTCCATTCTCCTTTCCCTTATCTTCCCCATCACCATCCAACTGATCTACCTCTGAATCCTCACTTGCATCATTTCCTCCTGCACCTCCCAAACCTTCCAAAACCCCCGAACCCTGGTGCAGGTCCTCACCCAACAGGGCTACCACGTGCCCAGTGTACTCCACTCCTTCTGCCAAGTGAAGGAGCACCCTTGTCACCCAATCCTGCCCATGCAGGATGTCCTCCCAGATATTGGCAAGGTGCCGATATCCCAAAGCTTCTGGCTGTGAGACTTCCACAGTCATGGACTGTCTGCTTGGCCACATAGTAGTGGCCCTCCTCAGCCTCTTCTTTGGCTGCTCCTCCTCCTCCTCCATTTTCTCCTCCTTGCTCTGCCTCTCCTCACTCTCCTTGTCTGACTCTATCTCCTCCTGGCTCTTGGCTTTCTGTTGCCAAGGGGCTGCCAAGGAACACCCCACGTCCACTTGTTGCATCGGCCACATGTGGCCCCTATCCTGCACACCTTGCAGGTCTCCTGGCACTCCTTGCACATGTCACAAGGCAGCCGGAGGGAAGGAGACCACTCCCGGGTTGGCTCTTCCTTGCACTATTTCAAGAAAATCAATAATAAAATTAAAAAAAGAGACAATTATCACTCACCTGGGCCTCCCTTGACTGCCCACTTCTTCCCCTTCCTCTCTTACTTGGTTCTTTGCTAGGCCCCGCTTCCACGCTTACACCTCTCTTGTGTGTCATTCTCCTCGGCACTCCCGTGTCTTCTTCAGGACCCCTGGCAGTCAAGACACCCTTATTTTTAGGTGCCTTACTCTGCTCCTCCACATTCTTGGAGGACTCAGTGACATTGGTATCCTCAGGAACCTGCATCCTCACCCATTTGGCCAATTCAGCCCGTTTGTTCTTGGCCACCTTAGCGGCTTCCCTGGCCAGATGGGATTCTTCTGCAGCTTTGGCCACTGCCTCGGTCACCATCTTAGCAGCCCTCTCTGCCTCCTCTGCTGCTAATTTTGCAGCTTCCTCATCCACCTTTTTCTGAGCCTCAGCAGCCTCCTGCACTGCATGTTCCACCTTCTCCTTCTCCTCCCACTGGCATTGCTGGGCGAGCCAATTCTCCTCAAAACGTTTCATTTCATTGTCGGTCTCAGCACCCATTTTTTTGCTTAAAGGTGATGTTGATGAGAGTATGGATATGGTTGGCTGATGGGAAGCCTGGGAAATTTCCCAAACAATCTGTGATGTCACATTGGCACCCAGAACTCTATTTTAAAACTCCACCTACCGGCTTCATGGGTTCAGCCACTAGAGGGGGGATACTATCAAGTCCACGATACCGAGCTCTGGTTCACTCGGCAATATCAACCGACCAACCCTTGCTGATTAAACCCACACACCAGTGACAAGTTGTTCCTCACTAGTACGTAGTCCCAGCCCAGTACATTCAGCACATCATCTGGATCACTCCTCTCATCCCATCCCCTCTATCCTCTACTATTCTCTCATTCTCCATCCATTCCCTTACCCATTTTCCCTCAGAACATTTATTATTCATTTAAGGTAGGGGACAAACGGTTTCCGCTAAGGTCACGTGACG
>QLPI01005675.1:0-20289 GCA_003314275.1 Chroogomphus rutilus | reverse complement strand
CCCGAAGACCCTGTACCAGACCTATGACCGGATTCTGTTGAATATCGATGAAGAAGATAGACGATCTGCTGTCCGGTTGCTGCAATGGCTTTCGTTTTCCGTTGAAGAGATTTCTCTGGAAGATGGTGCTGAAGTCCTCGCCACAGATCCTGACGCGGAAGATGGGGTTCTATTTGACCCGGATCGACGACCGTTTGATCCTCGACAAATTATAGATATATGCTCCAGTTTGGTGGCCATAACTGTCCCATATGTTGGGAGTGATGATGAAGGGTCTACTGAGGAATTGGATGACGAGGAAGAGACTATAAAAAACTCTGGCAAGAACGTTGACTCGTACTGGACTCTCATCACTGACCGTGCCACACTCAAACTCGCTCATTTTTCTGTCCGAGAATATCTTATCTCAGACTACCTCCGTCAACAAAATAACAATCTGTCGTTCTGTTCGTTCAACCAGAAAATGGCCAACACGACGATTGCCAAGACATGTCTTGCCTACCTGCTGCGATTCACGCAGACTGGATCTATATACCCACGGAAAGCACATCCACTCTGTCAATATGCAGCACGGAACTGGATGAGCCATGCTCGGGCAGATGATGGCGACTCGGATGCTCTGCATCGACTAACAATGGAGCTTTTGCAATCCCAGGATGTCATATATTCGAACTGGCTGACATTGTACAACCCGGAGGAAGACGATGCTTTGGATCAACCAGGTGTGAGACGCGCTCCTCTTTATTACACGTCCTTGGCTGGATTGAGAAGAGCAACCGAAGCTCTCTTGGAGGGTGGTTCGGATGTGAATAGAAGTGAAAGCGATTCAACACTTGGCGGGGCACTACATGCGGCATCGTATCATGGTCACGAGGACATCATCCGGCTGTTGATAAAGTTTGGAGCGGACGTGAACCTTCCAGGAGGATTCCATGGCAGAGCACTTCAGGTGGCTTCGGAAAATGGGCATGAGAGCATCGTTCGCTTGCTGCTCGAAAATTCAGCAGACGTGAATGGAAACGAAAAGGATTGGGGCAATGCACTCCAACAGGCTTCAGAACATGGCCATGAGAGGATTGCTTGCTTGCTTCTGGAGCATGGTGCATGTGTGAACACGCAGGGGGGATTTTATGACACTGCACTGCAGGCGGCGTCCTCCGGCGGTCACGAAAGCATCGTACGTTTGTTGATTGACCGAGGAGCGCAGGTGACGCTTCAGGGAGGAATGTATGGCAGTGCACTGCAGGCGGCGTTAGAGGGCGGTCATGAAAATATTGTTCGCTTGCTCCTAGAGAACGGAGCTCTATTGGATGTGAACATGCAAGGCGGGTACTACGGCAATGTGCTCCAGGCGGCGTGGTGTTGGGGTCACGAAGGCACCGTTCTTTTGTTTATTGAGATGGGGGCGGAAGTAAATAAGCAAGGAGGATTCTACGGCAGTGCGCTTGGAGCGGCGTCGGACCGTGGTCACGAAAGCATCGTGCGCCTGTTGCTAGACAAGGGAGCGCATGTGAACATACAGGATGGAGAGGAAGACAGTGTGTTACGATATGCATCATGGGGGGGTCACGAGAGCGTCGCGCGCTTGTTGATAGACCAGGGAGCCAACGTGAATGCGCAGGGAAAATCCCATGGCTGTGCGCTACACGAGGCATCGCGCTATGGTCGCGAAAATGTTGTGCGCTTGTTAATCGACCGGGGAGCAGAGGTGAACCTGTATGGCGGATATTACGGCAGTGCGCTGCAAGCCGCGTCACACGAAGGTCACGAGAGCATTGTGCGTTTGCTGCTAGACCAGGGAGCAGATGTGAACTTGGCGGGAGGCAAGTACGGCAGTGCGCTTCAGGCGGCTTCGGAAATACCTCATCCGAACATCGTGCGCTTGTTGATCGACCGGGGTGCGGATGTGAACCTTCAGGGAGGAATGTTTAACACTGCGCTTCAGGCGGCATCGGAAACACCTCATCCGAACATCGTGCGCTTGTTGATAGACCGGGGTGCGGATGTGAACCTCCAGGGAAGAATGTTTAACACTGCGCTGCAGGCGGTATCGGCAACACATCATCAGAGCATCGTGCGCTTGTTGATTGACCAGGGTGCAGATGTGAACCTTCAGGGAGGAAAATATGGCAGTGCGCTGCAGGCGGCAGCGATAAAATTCCATGAGAACATTGTTCGCTTGCTGGTCGAGAAAGGTGCCGATGTCAACGAACAGGATGGTTCTGCGCTGTCCTGGGCGGCATCATCGGGGGACGAGAACATGGTTCGACTCCTCCTCGATTTGGGAGCCGATGTCGACATACAGAGAGCACGTGGCAGTGCGCTACAGGCGGCAACGAAAAAATTCCACGAGAACATTGTTCGCTTGCTTGTCGAGAAGGGCGCCGATGTAAACGAACTTGAAGGTTCTGCACTATCCTGGGCGGCATCATCGGGGGACGAGGACATGGTTCGACTCCTCCTCGATCTGGGAGCAGATGTCAACCTACAGAGAGGAGAATATGGCACTGCGCTACAGGTGGCAGCACAAAATTTCCACGAGAACATTGTTCACTTGCTGGTCGAGAAGGGTGCTGATATAAACGGACAGGATGGTTCTGCGCTGTACTACGCGGTATCATGGGGGAACGAGGACATGGTTCGACTTCTCCTGGATTTGGGAGCCGATGTCAACATACATGGAGAAGGTGGCAGTGTGCTGCAGGTGACATTGACAAAACTCCACGAGAATATTGTTCGCTTGCTGGTCGAGAAGGGCGCTGATATAAACGGACAGGATGGTTCTGCGCTGTACTACGCGGTATCATGGGGGAACGAGGACATGGTTCGACTTCTCCTCGATTTGGGAGCCGATGTTAACATACAGGGAGAAGGTGGCAGTGTGCTGCAGGTGGCATTGACAAAACTCCACGAGAATATTGTTCGCTTGCTGGTCGAGAAGGGCGCTGATATAAACGAACAGAATGGTTCTGCGCTGTACTGGGCGGCATTATTAGGGAACGAGGACATGGTTCGACTCCTCCTCGATTTGGGAGCCGATGTTAACATACAGGGAAAACATGGCAGTGTGCTGCAGGCGGCAGTGACAAAACTTCACAAGAACATTGTTCGCTTGCTGGTCGAGAAAGGTGCCGACATAAACGAACAGAATGGTTCTGCGTTGTACACGGCAGTGTTACTGGGGCACAAGGATATGGTTCGATTCTTCCTCGATATGGGAGCGCTGGTGAACCTCGTCAGAGGATGTTACGGCAGCGCGTTGCAGCTGGCATCTAGAAAACGTCAAGAAGACATTGTTCGCTTGCTAGTCGAGAAGGGTGCCGACCTAAACATGCAGGGAGGTCAGCATGGCTCTGCACTCTACTGGGCATCGTCAACAGGCGACGACGCTATGGTTCGACTACTTCTTGATCTGGGAGCGGACGTGAACCAGCAAGGAGGACAGTTTGGTAGCGCACTTCAGGCGGCATCGACAGCAGCTCATGAGAACATTGTTCGCTTGCTGCTAGACACGAAGGCGGACGTCAATATGTTGGGGGGATACTACGGTAGCGCACTACAAGCAGCGTCATTCAGGGGTCACCAAATTATCGTGTCCTTGCTGGTAGAACGAGGAGCGCAGGTGAACGTGCAGGGAGGGAGACGCGGGAATGCATTGCAGATGGCTTTGATGATGCGTCACAGCAATATCGCTTACTTGCTGGTCCAGAAAGGAACAGACATAAACATGCAGCAAGGACAGGTTGGCTCTCCGCTTTCCTTGGCATCATCAACAGGGGACAAGGATATGGTTCTGTTCCTTTTGAATCTAGGAGCGGATGTCAACATCCAGGGAGGATACTATGGCAGTGCACTGCAGGCGGCATTGGCATCAGGTCATAAGAATATTGTTCCCTTGCTACTGGACAAGGGAGCAGATCCATTTATGCAAGGTAGATACTATGGGAGTGCACTGCAAGCCGCATTACTTATGGGTGATGGAAATATTATCTCCCTGCTCCTAGGAGCCTCCTCATCCAATTCTCAGTACCTCTTTATGTAAATGTAATAAATATTGCTAACTCTTGTCCTCAAATCTCATTATCTGCAGTTTAGAAATATGGTTAACATTATGTCACTGATGTCCATATGGTTGTCAAGCCCACAATACCATGCTTTGATTTACTCGGCAGTACCAACCAACCAACCCTTACCATATCATCCCTCACCAGTGTGTGGCCTCGGCTCGGTACATTTGGTTCATCATTTGGTTCATTATCTCTATCCCACCCTCCTATTCTTTATCATTCTTTTATTCCCTGTCCTTCCCCTTGTCTGTTTACCCTCAGGACACTCACTATTTGTTATCACTCAGCAGTGGCCCTATTATTTTATGTTTAGCCACTCTCTATTGTCCTATTCTCACTCACTCTTTTGTTCTCGGTCATACTTCATTGTTTTATGTTTAGCTACTCTCTATTGTCCTATTCTCACTCACTCTTTTGTTCTCGGTCATACTTCATTGTTCTATTATCATCCACATTCCTTGTTCTATTCTTGATCATTGTGCACAATACCTCCACATGATTCTTCATATCTTATTGTTCTCCATTCCTTGTGCCACTCTGTTCCACATCTCACTTATTAGCCTATATAAGTAGCCAATGTATGTAGATGGTTCTTTGTTCTGGAAATCAACTAGGTTTATGCCTTCTTGTCCTCCCTCCTCCTGTCTAAAGTCCTTTACCTGGGCCGACACTCTCAGCACCCTCCCGGGTATCACTTCTGTCCCAAATCAGTGGCATGCATGGGAAGTAGGGCGCAACGCACGAGCACATTGAAGCCATGCCACTACTTCTGGCCTGCAGGACTTGGCCACTCCTCGGCATTCCCGGAGCCTGACAATGGTCCAATAAGAATATACCAGTCCATCAAACTTGCATCACATATAGCAAGCAACATGAAAGTTACTGAACATAATGTGATCTCTTCTCAATACCATGTGTGGGTATACATCTTCAAGATCAATCAGATAATCTAAAGCTGATCTTTGTGGCGATCATCTGGCATAAGTAGTAATCCCTCCATCCCACTCCTGACCAGATGTCATCTTGGTCCGCTCTTTGTGATCATACCCAAGCAGACCATAAAGAACCCCGACTAGCATGAGGAGGACAAACAGCAAATAGAAATCACTTGTGTGGTGTACCAGGTCCACTCTAAGATAGATCATGTTTGATATAATACAAGCTCCGTGAAAACCTGGCCAACCCCATCAAAGATAAACAATAAACGATCAAGAATGTTGTCTGTTGGGACATACTTATTCAACACTCGTCGACTGTGTGAACACTAGATCGCCCTGACCCCTGGATTTGACCTGAAGCAGGACGATACCTATGGTGCGCATCACTTAGTCACCGCAACTTTGAACTCGTGCACTTCCGATCATGTTAGGGATATTCTGACCAGGTGGAAATGGTCTATTTGATATGCAGGAGAGACCTACCAACCAGATTTCCATAAGACCCTCTGGTTGCCGAGTTTTTATACAGGACACCGAATGAATTGGCCAGTTTCCTTATTAAGGTGTCTATTAGGTAATCAATTACCATATAAGGAAGGTATATATTATGTAATCAATTGCCAAACCGAGCTGCCATACCCTCCGGTACCCGTCTATGGGATTTGTATTTTCGTGAACTGAACTTCTGGACATGAAGTTGTGTATCACAAGCACCCATTCCTCCGTCATATGCATCCACCCAACGTCACATCCGATGCTCCCACTTTCGAATTGTTTCCACCGGGTACCGGGTACCCCCCTCTCCCCTTGCAGAGCGCCGGCTAAGCGCCGGATCCGAGGCCTCCCCAATTTGGCCTCTGTCACAAAGTTGCGGTGACTAAGTGACGCGCACCATAGATAGCCTGGATCGAGAGTATATGAGACAATGAATTATATAGTGGGACAGTTTGGTGACACAGTGGATCAATTCTGCCGGTCTGATATTAGCGATCATGTATGATTTGTGGCACAATTGATACACGTGGTTTCCATTGTGACACGGCAAACAATGCCATCCAAGTGCCGGTCAATCATTCAACAACACAATAATTTTCCATCATCGGTGGCGCAACCTCATGGGAACAATACACAATATTATCCTACATGAGGCACGGTCTCAATAGATAACAGTGGAATTTAAAAAAAAAAAAAGTGGTTGCCATAGTATCTTCAGTGTGGGTTACTGGATGTAGCATGGTCAACTTTGGTCAACTCCGTCCCATCAATTCTGCTCTAATCAATCTCTACCACCAGGTTCTTAACCTCCAATACTCCTAGCCGCACTGACTTACCTCCCAAAGTTTGGCTGGTTCAGATGTTGGGCAGTTCCATGGCAAGGCAAGTCTCTCCATTTCATGTATACTGCCTCACATGGCATCTGTCCTCGTATCTTCAAGTCTTTCATAGACTCTGGGTCGAATCGCACCGATGGTGCCCGTCTATTAATGATGAAATACTAAAATACTGCTATTCAGTTGTAAAATGTCTTTTTTTGACCCATAACATTCATGATTTGAATCCTGCTATTGCATAGTCCATTGGCGATCAGATTGGACTCCAGTTACTATCATGAAACTCTCTCCTGACAATGACAACATGTCCTAACGATGCGGACACTGCTGTGAAACAGTCTCAGGACTTTTACCTGCATTACAAGTCTTCAGCTCAATGCCATCTGCATGCAAATAACCTTTTAGGAACTATTCACAAGACGGTCATTGTGATTGATTTTGGAGCATCCTCAGTCACCAAGGTCCCTATCATTTCCACTTAGCTGTCACATGCATTAAACATTACTAGGACCCTACAGCATATTGAAAGAAGTGCTAGATTCATCAAGAGCAGTAAGACCGTCACCGTGTGGTAAATATATATTTTTTCCTTGTGTTTCTTGAACATTTCCGTACTTTACGCAACATTTATAAGGATGACCTAGACGGTCATATCTCCAAAGTTATTCACCCTGGGATCAGGCCGTCTCAGAGTTCTCTGACAGCACAATATCCATAAGAGGACTTGATCTTTGTTCCATCTCCAATTTCTTCTCCACCCGTTGTTGCGATACAGACCTAAAGAGCCTAATTTTGTTCGAGATAGAATAAAATTTTCACCATTTGTAGAATTATGATATCATTATTATTATGGATGTCTTGCCTATAGAGTGAAGGTACTCACCTATCAGTGTTTCTTCAAAACATTGCGACTTTATGATTTTTATCCTCACCAATTACTAGGATAACATTATTTACCCATGCAGGCAACTACTGTGCATTATATTCTGAGAGTCTCTTGGTATTACGCGATTCTCAAAGGACCGCCATCTGCTCCAACCTGCCTTTCGTCCTTTCACAGCCAGTTACGTTCTTTGTTGTATCACATTTGTTTTGCTCAGGTTGTTACCCTGTTTCAAGCATGGAGTGTATACCAACTCTAGCAGTTGTTGTTGTTGTCACGATGGTTCAATTTCTTATTCCTCCTCCAAGACTCAGCTACTAGATTGTCAAGAGTATACTTTTTTGATTCAATGCTGAAAATATTATTCTTATCCTACCGTGCCTTGACGCACCTTAGTTTGGGACGTCCGTGCTTGACTGGACAGTCAAATTCTCTTGACTCTGACTGGTTTGAATCCCGGCAATGTCGGCCGTTTCCATACCCGGATTCAAACTGTACTCAGTATTTCCCACTCCATCGCTTAGCTATAATAGTCTCTCAGGTTTACCGCCTCTGGTAGCCTCCTCATTTAAACTTACTATTCTTAGTCACTTCAAAAAAGTGTTTTTTTTTTAGGACATTCCTATCGGGAACAATTTGAATGCAAAAGTGAATAGCCGGCCCAATGATTGGTGATGTAATTGTGCCCAGAACAGGAAGTTTGTTCCAGGGAAGAGACTTCCTTTGTCGAGGATGGAATTCCAGATTGTAGCTACCACTGCATAGAGCTGCTACTGTCTCGACCTTGCACCGTATAGTGATAAGATCTTCATGCGTGGTTTGATGAGTAGATATCTCTCTACCGCAAATGATCTTGGGGGCAACCGTTCAATGTACTAGATCAACTCTGGTCCAACCCAAGTATTGCTTAATCTGCTATGCACTTACAAGGTTTTGTTAAGTGCTGGGGACCCAGCCAAATGATCTGCCGCATGGATCACAGATCCCTGCACTTGACAGAGTATGACAAGTGGCTCAGAAATTACGGTTATTCATCATGCAGAAGGGTGTTTCTGCTATAGAATGGCATGCCACCTGGATGATATCCAACGGATCTCAAGCGTCCATTTGTGTCTTTCACTAACAGACCTGTGCGACATGAATCTTCCGTGAAATTGCTTCCTGATGTGTCGATGTACACTGTGGTTTGACTTAACCGAAATCCAGAAGAACATAACAATCAAAGTTCTAATACCTTATTATTGATATCACTTCATTTTTCAATGGAAGCTGATGCTGCAGAGGGTCGCAATCATCAAGTGACTCAAGCTGACTATTCCGCTCCTGCCTCAAAGCGAACAGGTATACACTGGAAGTTCTGGTTTCCGGCATCATGCATTTGAGATTAGATTGGACAGAATTGGGTTCGGGTATATATGTGACGTGACAACCATCACCTAGGTCAAATGAAAAGGCGTTGATCCGAAACGTCACATGGTTGTCATATATCATTTGACGATCAAGGCCACGCTACTGATAGAGTATGATTACCGATTTCAAATTAGGCGAGACTCGTCGGCATGTATATGAGTGGATCAGATATACCACATGGTTCTCCTGTAGTTATAAATAGAAACTGCCAACACAAATGCCACCCCGATCCGGGCCGACCTACTTGGATCTGGTCTCCCCTCAGTCGTTTGACTTACACACTCGAACGCTGAGGTGTGATATCACTTTTATTTACACCGTTATGGATTCACTAATCTACACATAATACATCTTCGTATAGGTGAATTCAGCTCTATTCAGGCTGATCAGGTCAACTGAAACCAATCTCCATGATCTTGCTATGCCGGTGACACAACCTGATCCGCATGATCGAGGATAAACGGTACACAAGATAGCGTCCCGTGGTGATTGCTATGTGGACCGTCTGGGTGCCAAGACGCACCATATTCATTGTTAACTCAAAAGCTCGATCAGCAAGCTCTGATGTGATGGCGTGATCACAATATCGGGCCGATATAACGTGCCAAGGCATACCAGTGTGATTGCCGCCTTCAGACATCGTTATTCAATTAACCTTGATAACCGTCATCATGATAACCACGTGCCTTGATTGCCGCCATTTGACGTCTATCATATATGTACACAATCTGACGCTGTGTTGAATTGCCCCTGATGACGTGTTCACATTCTCGGCCCGGTGCAACAACATGCCCCAGGGATTGATTGCCGCTTCCCGCGCTAAGTAGATCTTGCCTTATCCGGGTCGAGGCACCTATTCACATGGCGATCAGGGTGATGCCACCGATTGAGTAAGAGTACCGATATCAATTGGGTTGGCATCTGCTAAATGTGACTGATGAAGCAAGATAACCGATATATTTAAACCGGCTCGGGTTGGAATGTGTTCGTGGCTTCTATATGTTGCCTATCAGGGCTGGGCCACCACTGGCCGAAGAATGTATCCCTTTTCTCCACATTTTCATGGAATATCATTTGTTCCGGATGGCGCAGACCAAAGTTGTGCCACAACTCGAGCAGGGTCGTGGAGATTATACAGTAATGTAAATGGGACATGGAAGCCTTTCCCCATAAAGTATGACAACTTTGACGTACAGAACGATGGGCGTAATTCAATATATTTACACCATCATACTAAACATGGATGGTAATTCATTAGTATCTCTTGGAATGGGTGTTCACCCAAAACAAAACAACTAGACCATGTAGATGACAGCTTCTATGAAGAAACTGTTATTTATATATATATATCTACCTAGACCAAATAGTTAGTGGTTTCTATTATCAATAATAAACCAAGAAAGAAGTTGAGATGCAAGTGCGCGCTTGTCGAACCCTAAGCCCTAACAACTGAGTCTGAAACCTTCAGTCGGCGCCAGCTCACGCCACAACATAGGGGAATATGGTATATTGATCATTGTAAATTGGATGGCACCGATCTGGTCAGAGTGGGATGGAGTTGTTACTCTGTGGTACGCCAAATAAACAGAGTATTTTTGTAAGTTAAACCGGTCTCACACAAGTGTGTATCAAGTTACATCGATCATGCAGTGCCATCTAACAAACGAGGTCACGAAGATCAGCTATAGGTTATCTGATCGAAGGTGTGTAGCCACACTCGGGATTTAGAAGGTATCACATTATTTTCAATAACTTTCGTGGTGGTTCCACTCCTCCTTGATATGGGAGAACATGTTAACCTACAGGGGGAAGAATATGGCAGTGCGCTGCAGGGGCGGCATAGAAAGAACTTCACGAGAAAATTGTTCGCTTGCTGGTCGAGAAGGGCGCCGCTTTAAACGAACAGGATGATTGTGCACTATACCGGGCAGCGTCATTAGGCAACGAGAACATGTTAGACTCCTCCTGGATCTGGGAGAAGATGTCAACATACAAAGAGGAGAATATGGCAGAGCGCTGCAGGCGGCATCAACACAACTTGACGAAAATATTGTTTGCTTGCTAATCGAGAAAGGTGCCAACATAAACGAACAGGATGGTCCTGCGTTGCACACGGCAGCGTTATTATGGTACAACGGCATGGTTCGAGTCCTCCTCGATTTGGGAGCCGATGTCAACATACAGGGAGGAGGATATGGCAGTGCGCTGCAAGCGGCATCGACAGTGGTTCACGAGAACATTGATCGCTTGCTGGGCGAGCTGGGTGCCGATATAAATGAACGGGATGGTTCTGCGCTATACTGGGCGGCATCATGGGGGAACGAGGACATGTTTCGACTCCTCCTTAATTTGGGAGCCTATGTCAACATACAGAGAGGAGATGGCAGTGCGCTGCAGGCGGCATGGACAGAGCTTCAGGAGAACATTGTTCGGATGCTCCCTTGCGCTCCCATATCGAGGAGTAGTCGAACCATGACTTCGTCTACAGGGCAGAGTGCTTTCTTCCCTGCGTGTGTAAATCCGCTCCCTTCTCGACCAGCAGACGGACAATTTTTTCGTGATGGTTTCTAGATGCCACCTGCAACGCGCTGCAGTAGTGTCCTCCCTCCATGTTTATTTGCGCTCCCAGATCGAGGAGAAGTCGAACCATAACCTCGTCCCCCCATGATGCCGCCCAGTACAGCACAAAACCAACCCGTTCGTTTATATCGGCTCCCTGCTCCACCAGTAGGCAAAAAATGTTTTCGTGACGTACTATAATTCCCGCAGCCAGCGCACTGCCATGTGTTCCCTGTATGTTGACATCGGCTCCCAGATCGAGGAGTCAAACCATGTACTCGTTCATCCATGATGCCGCCCAGCACAGTGCAGATCCATACTGTTCGTTTACATCGGCACCCTTCTCAACCAGCAAGCAAACAATTTTTTCGTGTAGTTCTCTCGATGCTACCTGCAGCGCACTGCGATATTCTCCTCCCTGAAGGTTCACATCCGGTCCGCGGTCTAACAGCAAGAGCACAATTTTCTTCTGGCCTGCTGCAGATGCCGCCTGCAGCGCAGTGTCGAACAATCCTCCCATGAATGTTCGAATAAGCTCCCGGTCTATGAGCAGACGCACAATATTCTCGCGACATGATTCCAATTCCGCCAGCAGCGGACTGCCATATTCTCCTCCCTGAAGATTCACATCCTCTCCCACGATGTGCAGCAATCGTAAAATGTTATTGTGACGTGCTGATGTCACCTGCAGCGCAGTGTTAAATATTCCTTTCTGAAGGTTCACATCTGCTCCCCGGTCTAGCAGCAAACACAGAATATTCTTGCAACATGATGCCGATGGCGCCTGCAGTGCACTGCCGTACTTGCCTCCCACCAAGTTCACATCTGCTCCCTGGTCTAGCAGCAAAGGAACCATGTTCTTGTGACCACCGAATGAAGCGGCCCGCAGTGCACTGCCATAATCTAGCTTCACCTCTCCTCCCGAGTCGATTAATAAGCGCACAACAATTTCGTGATCGCTGTGCAATGCCACATGTAGCGCACTGCCAAAGGATCCTCCCTCCACATTCACATTCGCTCCCTGGTCTATCAACAAGCGCGCGACGCTCTCCTGATCCCCCAATGATGCACATTGCAACGCACTGCAATTCTCCCTGAAATTTCACCTGCGCTCCTCGGTCTACTATCAACAAACGCACGATGCTTTCGTAACCATCGAGGGACGCTGCCTGCAGCGTCGTGTCAAAATCTTTCCCCGCCCCGCGTGTGCACATATGCATGTTTCTCCCGAAGCAAGCCAATGACAAGGGTCAGAGTGGGAATGAAAAGGGGAAAATGAAGAGTCAAAAAAAAACAATAGGAGAGAGGAATTGATCACAAATGGTTGGAGTGGGAGAATAATTGGCGATCAAAGACGAGAAGAGCAAGTGAAGCCTAAGAAACAATCTGTTTGGAACAATCGAGGATGTTAAGCCCAGGGTAAATAGGACAAGTGAAAAAAAGCACCCAGAAATTAGGGAGGAAACACAGCAGTGCCTCTTTTAGCAAAGTGCAGAAAGTTAAATGAGGAATGTTCCCAGGTGAAAGCAGGCAGCGGTGCCAACTTCGAGCAGGATGAGAAACATAGGGAGATAGATGCTTGAGACGTGGTTCTTGAATGAAAGGAAAATGAGGATCGCGACACATAACATTCCCTCTGTAAAGGTATCAACGCATATACTAATACCCAGAATGTCTAGACGTACCTTTTTTAGATGGGAGGAACAGGGATCCGCGAGTAATATGGGAGAGTGAACCTGTAAGGGTTTTGGTCGCTCTTCGCACCTCACCCTCGTGCACTTGGTGATTCAGAATATTGTGACCTACCTTCTTCGTTGGAATTTTAAGGTGCCGTCGTGAGGTATATTTCACGCTGTAAGAGAGTTGAGCGACTGTGCAAATCAAGAGCGGAGAGACTCACTTTAACAAGACAAATATGATCGTCAAGATCAGATGAGAGGACGGAGGGAGCAGATAAGAAGCTAACGCTCACCCCAACTACGCAAAAACAGAGTAGCAACAAGGTCTACGGGTCTATGGGAGTGATAATAGAACCAAAGTGGTGTCAGTAGCAGACAAGACAAGAGGAGCAGAAAAAAAAAATCAAACAAGGAGAGAAGAACCAGCAGAAACGAAAGAATATGAAAAATCACAGCTCGCCACCAAAAGCACAATTAAGAAGAGCCATAACACCACAAGCAGAGCTGAGTCAAGTGATGTCAAGGGCCGAGGAGTGATGATCAGAGGGAAAGAGAGCCATACAAAAAAAACCAATGATCATCTCAATAGAGTAAAACAGATCATATGGTCCGACTAATATCAAAGTGGGTAGGTTTGATAGCAGAGAGAAAAATGTACAGGGAGAAATAGTGTTGAGATGAGAGAAGGAGGGGATAAAGGATGGGAGGAGACGAAGGAGGAGATACAGGATTGGGAGCACAGAGAAGTGCATTTCATGTAGAGAGTTGGACTTAGAGATATATTTAGAAATAAGAGAGCCCCAGAAAAGAACTAAAAGTAACATTACAAGTGCCCAAAAGTATATACAGAAGTACCGCACATATATGTAGAGACAGCGGATTGAGACACGGCAGCCTATATGCTAGGTGCCCATGAGGGAGGAATACAAGTGGGGCGAGACAGAGATAGACGCACCCAGAACAGAGTCTATGGGGCGGAAATAGGTCATAGGACACATGGAGATAGAGGGACGTACCACTAATAGGCTAGGAGACAGGAGAAGAGACATTGGGGGTGCATATATGCAGGTGACATGCACTCACCAGCAGAGAAACGGGGCTCGATGCCAAAGATAGAGTCGAGGGCACTGCAAGAAGCAGCAGAAAGCATTTTCACATTGAGTAGAACCATGCGGACAGGGTGGACAGAAATAGACTGAAGGAGCAGCAACCCACATTGGGCCGACCACATATAGACACCGTCTCAGGGTAGTTACAGTGGTCATTATATTCAGGACTCGGAATCTCTATAAGAGATAGATAGATAGAGAATAATAAACTAGTCTCACACTCAAAGAACACTGTTTATCGTCATAATTGATGAAGTCTGGATCGCTCGTGTCATTATACCGGGCTATTACCTTCATCGTCATCACTCACATCCCCAGACTCAACGGGAACATCATATTGAGTTTACTACAATTTAATTGCAATTTTACTCGCACTTTCTATAGAGACCTTCATCACCAGGCGGTCACTCGGCCCCCTGCATATTCACAGATCAGATACAGTCACGTGACCCCAAGCCATATCGGGCTCGATCCATCAGGGCAATATTATTGTTGTCCAGACACTCTGGGAATAACTCTCGATACATATCACATCACACTCATGCTGGTACCATACGTTGACAGTACCAGAGTCATTCACAAACGACTGTCGCTTACTCGCGCATCCCCCATAGCCACCTCCCTGGGTCGGCGCTTAGCCAAACCTAAAACCTTCGTATCGCACGGAGGGCTGTCTACGGTGGAATACAATAAATTCCCAACACATCTATTAGATAGATATAAGAATAATTATCTATCTAAATAACCTTCTTTCCATAGTCACCCGGGACATACGCCTAGAAATAGCAGGCAGTGATTGTGTAGCAGATGAATTTGTGGAAGTTCGAATAGAATTAGAGCTGAGATCAAGTAGTGTCAAGAGTAGATAACAGGAGAGAGCGAGCAGAAGGAAACAAAGGAATGTCAGAAACAGAACCTGTACTCTGTAGTGTATGACCAGATAGATATATCAGAGTCATGGTCGAGCTTACATGAAGAAAGAATCGCAAGAGCAATAATATAAACAACAGAGTCGAGATCGAGGGTTTTGATAGCAGACAAATAGCAGAGACGATGCCGTTCACCTCTGCAGCAGGCATACCCATGGCCAAGATTGTTATAATGAGCAAAATATTCCATTTTTACAAATTTTTACAATACTCACCATCCTTTCGAGATACGAGTCAATAAATCAAACGTTCATGGAAACTTTTCCAAGAGCGAATTCTTTGAGGATGGAAGGTGGAGCAACATGATTAAACACCCTCGTGATCCAGGCCTCAGGTCGACTTGTGATGAAAATTTTAGGAGAATGCCCGATATGCTGGCGAGGATGGTCGTTATCAACTTTTCTACCTCCGAGGCTGAGCATTCGTCGATGACGTCTATGGCGATAATATAACGAATCTTTTGTTCATCATTTTCAGTAGCTATCTTGACAGGATTGACGACCAGGGAGTGGAATTGCTCAGATAGATCATTGAGATCGGTGACGTCAGGTTTGTTCACAAGGACATCATGGGTGGCCTATCGGATCTTGAGATTAGATCGAGCAAGCCTTGTGGCGATCGTAGGGATGATGCGGCGTGCATCCGTCAATACTGCGCGCGAACAGAAGAAACTACTGTTGGAACTAGCATGTATAAGCACCAGTGAGGAATGGACGAAAAATCAAGAAACATTTAAGACGACGGACTCAACTCTGAGTGAAAGGGTTTGTACCAGAGATCTTTTACTACAGTACAAGTACATTACTTATAAATAGTTACTCAAGAGCTCAGGAGTAATTGTGCAGTAATGGGAAACTATACTAGTAACTAATGAAAACTTATTATAGAATTGCCTTCGATCCCATGACACAGAGTAACCGAGAAATAGTAGTAGATCAATCACCACTAGTATGGAAAAGATGATTGTTAAACTTACCCTGCAACAGCAGAACAAACTCAAAGGTAGACAATGTAAAAGCAATCAACCAGACAGAAGGGTCAAGAAAAAGAAGGGTTATAGAACGAAGCTTTGCTTGCGACCTATGACCGGATTCTGTTGAATATCTATGAAGAAGATAGGAGCTCTGCTGTCCGGTTGCTGCAATGGCTTTCGCATTCCATTGGAACGATTTCGCTCGAAGAAGGTGTTGAAGTGCTCGCCACAGATCCTGACGTGGAAGATGGGGGTCTATTTGACCCGGATAGACGACTGTTTGACCCTGGACAAATTGTGGTTATATGATCCAGTTTGATGGCTATTACTGTCCCAGATGTTGGGCGTGATGATGAAGGGAGTATTGAGGAATCGGATGATGAGGAAGAGACTATAATAACCTCTGGCGGAAACGTTGACTCGTACTGGTCTCGCATCACTGACCGTGAGACACTCAAACTCGCTCATTTTCTGTCCGAGAGTCTTTGATCTCGGACTACCTCCGCCAACAAAACGCCAATTTTTTGTTCTATTAGTTCAACCAGAAAATGGCCGATACGCCGATTGCCAAGACATGTCTTGCCTACCTGCTGCGATTCACACAGCCTGGAGCTATATACCCACTGCAAACACATCCACTCTGTCAATGTTCAGCGCGGAACTGGATGAGTCATGCCCAGGAAGATGATGGCGACTCGGATACTCTGCATCGACTAATAATGGTACTTCTGCAGCCCCAGGATCACCTATATGCAAACTGGCTGAGACTTTTACAATCCGGATCCTGACAAACTGTATATTATCCCAGGAGATGTAAGATGCACTCCTCTATATTACATGTCCTTGGCTGGATTGAGAAGAGAGACTGAAGCTCTCTTGGAGGGTGGTTGGGATGTGAATAGATGTGAACGTGGTTCACGTGTTGGTGGGGCACGGCATGCGGCATCGCTTCATGGTCACGAGGACATCATCCGGTTGTTCATAAAGTTTGGAGGGGACGTGAACCTACCAGGAGGATCCTATGGCACAGCACTGCAGGTGGCCTCGAGATATGAAAGCAAAGGACGAATTAAATATTATTGTTGATAATAGACACTACTAACTATTTGGTCTAGGTAGATAGATATATACAAATAGCGATTTTTCCATAAAAGCTATCATCTACATAGTCTAGTTCTTTTGTTCTGGTTTCACACCCATTCCAATAGATACTAATGAATTACCATCCATGTTTAGCAAGATGGTGTAAATATGTTGAACTCTGCCCATCTTTCTGTACATCAAAGTTGTTATATTTTATGGGGAAAGGCTTCCATGTCCCGTTTACATCGCTGTATGATCTCCACGACCGTGCTCGAGTCGTGGCACAAATTTGGTCTGTGCCATCCGCAACAAATGATATTCCATCAAGAATGTGGGGGAAAGGGATACATTCTTCAGCCAATGGTGGCACAGCCCTGATTGGCAACATATGGAAGCCTCGAACACATTCCAACCCCAGCCAGTTTAAATGCAGCCTCCCACCTTCCGACTCGATCCAGTGTAACTCAAAATAATACCGACAATCTCACTCAATTAATGGCGACCCTTAACCCCCAAGTAATTCTTCACGTGTGGCGGTGCGGATCAAATCCTATGCTGGCCAGATCCGGGTACCTTGAGTTGACGTCGGATCTTGGCACGACGCTGATCGCCAAATGCCATTTAGTTAGCCACACCCCCTCTGACCCGATCCGGTGGAATGGTCATCTGACTAATCAATGCAGGAACCCTGAAATGTGTTTGCGGATTCTATTAATAACTAGGCGATCAAGGTCGCGTGAGCAATTAAAGATTCCTGGGTCGGCCCGGATCAGGCTCTATTTATAACTAGGCAAGAACCATGTGGCGTATCGGATCAAGTCATAGACATTCCGACCGGCCTAGCCCAATTTGTAATCAGGTATCTTACTCTATCGGTAGCGTGGCCTTAATCGCCAGGTGATATATGGAAACCATGTGACGTTTTGGAACAACGCCTTTTCATTTGACCTAGGTGATGGTCGTCAGGTCACATATATACCTGAGCCCAATCCTGTCTAATCTAATCTCATATGCGTGATGCCGGAAACCAGGACTTCCAGTATATCCCTGTTCGCTTTAAGGCAGGGGCCAGATAGTCAGCTCGAGTCACTCGATGATTGCAACCCTCTGCAGCATTAGCTTCCATTGAAAAATGAAGTGATATCAATAAGGAATTAGAACTTTGATTGTTATGTTCTTCTGGCTTTGGGTTTAGTCAACAGAGAAACGAACCACAGTGTACATCGACACATCAGAAAGGCAATTCCATGGAAGACTCATGTCGCACAGGTCTGTTAGTGAAACACACAAATCCACGCTCGAGATCCGTTGGATATTATCAATGTGGCAGGCCATTCTATTTCATAAACACCCTTGTGCATGATGAATAACTGCAATTTCTCAGCCACCTGTCTTACTCTGCCATGTGCAAGGGGTCTGTGATACATGCAGCAGATCATTTGGCTGGGTCCCCAGCATCTAATAAAACTCTTTGAGCAAAGGGCAGAAATTTAAGCGACCCTACCAAGCTTTCTGGGGGCCCGCTCGGGGGGCGAACTTGTGGATAGAGGGGCCTTGTAAGTTCATATTAAGCAATACTTGGGTTGGACCGGAGTTGATTTAGTATATTGACCGGTTGCACCAAGATAACTTGCGGTAGAGAGATATATACTCATTAAACCACGCATGATGATCTCATTAATATAGGGTGCAAGGTCGAGCACAGTAGAAGCAGCTCTAAGAAGTGGTAGCTACAATGTGGAATTCCATCCTCGACAAAGGAAGTCTCTTCCCTGAACCAAACTGTCTTGTTCTGGGCACAATTAAATGAGCAATCATTGGGACGGCTATTCACTTATACACCAAAATTGTTCTCGATAGGAATGTCCTTAAAACACCTTTTTGAAGTGACTAAGCATAGTGTGGAAGTTTAACCAAGGAGGCTACAAGAGGCGGTAAACCTGGGAGACTATTATAGCTCTTGATATTTCAAAAGTGACAAATAATTTAACAACACCTGGAAATGATGGAGTGGGCAATACTGAGTACAGTTTGAATCCAGGTATGGAAACGTCCAACATCGCCGGAATTCAAAACGGTCACAGTCAAGAGAATTTGACTGTCCAGTCAAGCACGGACATCCCAAACTGAGGTGTATCAAGGCACGGTAGGATAATAATAATATTTTCCAGCATCCATTGCATAAAAACGCGTTTCTTGAAAATAGAGTAGGTGATTCTTGGAGGAGGAATAAGAAATTTTGATCCACCGTGACAACAAGAGCTGCTAGTTGGTATATACTCCATGCTTGGAACAGGGGGGAAACCTTAACAAAACAAAGACGATACAACAAACACGCAACAGCCTGTGAAAGTGGGAAATGCAGGTTGGAGCAGATGGCTACCCTTTGGGAATCACGTAATGCCAAGAGACTCGCAGGATATAAGACACAGCAGTTGTCTTCACGGGTAAATAATGTCATTCTAGTAATTACAGAGGATAAAAATGATAAAGTTGCAATTTTTCGAAGAAACACTGAGAAGTAACTTCACTCTACAGGCAAGACCTCCATAATAATAATGATATTATATTTCTATAAATGGTGAATTCTTTATTCTTTTAATTAAAATTACGTTCTTCAGGTCTGTATCGCAACAAAGGGTGGAGAAGACATTGGAGATTAAACAAAGACCAAGAGCCCTTATGTATATTGTGCTGTAACCCATTGCGAAGAACTGAAGAGATAATGCCATCTAGGTTATCCTCATACATGTTGCGTAAAGTATGGCAATGTCCAAGAAAAGCAGGAGAGAAAAAATATCTACTACACGGTGGCGGTGTTACTGCTCTTGATGAACCTAGCCCTTCTTTAAATATGCTGGAGGGTCATAGTAATTTTTAATGCATGCGACAGCTAAGTGGCAATGATATGGACCTTGGTGCGGATTATTAAGAAAACTGTGCTCCGCCATGATGGCGGATGGTTTCCAACAGGGTTCACAGTAAGGTTGTTGAGGGAAATACAAAATAAATAAGCTAGTTCAAACTAATATCCATAATCAATTGTTATATCATTCACCGCTTGCACCAGTGGAGGTGCGCTCATACCGGTCTCTAAGTTGTCCCTTCACTTCTTCAACATTCATACAATCTCCTTGGAAATCAACGAGTGAATGTTTGTTCCGCAACTTTTAAGTTCACGAGAAGTCAGTCCCTCCGAAACCAGTGAGAAAATGTGTTAGAACCAGGCATCATTGAGTCATTATATATATATATATTCTACACTAAACATCCATTATCTCCTCCAACAATTCCCCAATCAACACGAGACTCCATACCAGGGCTCCAC
>QLPI01005673.1:0-12045 GCA_003314275.1 Chroogomphus rutilus | reverse complement strand
TCTGTATGGTCTGCGGGGCCCATAACCTTGATGAGATTATGAGCAAATGTGCAGTAGGTTTGTGAAATTTCTAGGCAGTCTAAATATTTTATCTCCTCAGTGTAGTCAACCACTCTTGTATATTCGGAAAATATACCTAAATATTTTATCTTACAATGAAAATAAAGAAAATTAGTCGGGAGCCTCTGTATATTATACTATACAACTCACCTCCTCAGTGTAGTCAACCACTGAGGAGGGAGGCATGCGCGGGTTGTGTTTCACCCGCAAATACCTTGCAACCGGCCCTTGACCCTATCGAAGGTTTGAGCCAGATTGCCGGTCCCAATCCAGGGAGCTGGCCACACGCGTCGCATCATGCGTAGACAAGCGCCCGTAAGTAGTGTACAGGTAGAAATACATTATCTCCCTCAATATTGAGGGTAAAAATATAGAAAAATATTCGAAAAATAGAGAATTAAAAAGCGCACAGTTCGATATCATTTTCAAATAAAAGCGTGAATATATTGTGATTGGTCTCTCAGGGGTATAGTGCATATGTACACCAACAAGAACACCTGCTTAGGTTGCCCTTACATAATCCACACTATGGAAGTGTCCACCTTCAGATCTCACACACCAGTCCTGCCTGTAGGGATCAATGCATCGGGTACACCACATTCTAGAGGGGGGGTGATATCAGGGGAACCCCCAATAATGAATCCCAACCAACACTGCCCCACCTGTACTTCATACCTGCTGACCAAGACCCATTCGGCCCACTTGCGGCAGTGCTGAAAGAAATACTCACCAAACAACCATCACCACTGGCGGTCACCCTTCAGAAGTGTCAACCATAACTATTGGCCCTCCTCTCTCGGTTGCTCCCAGTGTCAGGACCCTGGCGGAACTTTCTGGTTGGTACAGAGAATGATGCCCAGTATGGCACAAAGCACCATAGTGACAGTGCTTACATACAGTAGTTAGTGGGCAAAGGGTTCCCTAGAGTTTTCTCTCTGGATCCCCCTTCTCCAGGTAGGCTAGTCACTATGTATTAGGTACTATACTAAATCTTTGGATCTACCTTCACCAGTGTGCTGCCCTAGGGTAGAATGTTTGCTTAGGTTGCCCTTACATCTTCCTCTCTGAGAGTTCATTAAAGGACACTTTTGCAAACACACTTTCTAACTCGCAGAGGTAATCAGGAACTTCTGTTTCAACTTGGGTGTTCCAGTAGTGGGCTTTAGCCAGTCATTGTGAGACAATCTGGGTGGCTCATATGTACTCCAACTCTGGTGGTAGCATCACACACATCAGTCTACAGTATCTCCTTCCTTCAGCTTGTCCCACTCTTCCCCATGTGTCAGGCTACTCTACTCTTCATATTCCCCTGTATCACTATCCTCTTAGGGACCGCTGGGAATGGGCCCATTCAGCACATCTGAATGTGCCATTCTACCTTTCAAACCTCTCTCTGCTCTTCTTGAATTTTGGTCCTGCCCATGTGGCACTTAGTGGGATACCAACCCATATTAACCTTTTGTGTCTGTCAATCAATCTCTGGGTTGTGCTCCTCTAGCCAGGTGAACCCAAGGATGATGTCTTGTGTACCTAAGTTAGTGACTGTGAATGTGGCCCATTCCATGTGCCCATCAACTCAGAGGATTACATCCACAATGTCTTGAATGGACCCTGCTTTGTTCAGGGATTCATCCACATTGTACACCAGGATTGGACTTTGGAGCTTTCAGGTGGCAAGTCAGTGGTGCTCTACGTATGCCTGGTTCATGAACTGTCCCATAGCCCTACAGTCTATGAGGGCTGGTCCTGATTTGACTTCAGCAGTATGTTAGTAGGAATAAACTCAGGAGAGTTTTACTGCTCAACACTACCCAAATGTTAGGATTCGGTGATGCCGAAATATCGGTTAAGTCCTGCAAACCATTTTGGAGTGGCTAGGCTTCAACATGCTCGTGCATTGCACCCTGCTGTTCCATGCATGCCACTAATTTAGACAGTAAGGAGTCTCGTGAGGGTGCCGAGGGCATCGGCTTGAGCGAAGGACTTTAGATAGGGAAGGTGGACAAGGGGGTGCAAACTGATTTGATATTCTGAGTGAGGAACTATCTACATACAACCTGCTACTTATATAGGTTAAGAAGCAAGATGTGGAACAGGGTGGCATAAGGAATGGAAAACAATAATGTATGAAAAACCACATGGAGGCATTGTCCACAGTGATCAAGAATAGAATTAGGAATGTAAGCAGGGTTAGAATAATGGAGTATGGCTGAGAATAAAATAATGAAGTGGTGGGTGAGAATAGAACAATAGAGGATGGCCAAAGATAAAACAATAGGGCAGTGATCAGGATAATGAGTGGCCGTCACATGTTCAGGGAAAACGGGTGAGGGGATGGAAGGATAGTGAAGGACGAGATGGATAGGATAGGAGAAGAAACCTAGACGATGTACCGGATGTACCAAGCCAAGACCATGTGATAGTGAGAATAATATGGGTAGGGGACGGTCAGTCGGTTGGTATTACCGAGTTTACCGGAGCTCGGTACCAGGGTCTTGACACCAAAGCAGTCTTGAAAGATATCTTTGGTCCAAGTCTAAGTAAGTACAAAGACAAGAAACCAAAGGTGTGCTTTTCTGATTACATAAGTGGGTGCCTAAACATTGGGTGAGAGAATACAAAACAAAATAAGAAAAAGATGAAAAGAAAAAAAGAGTACAGTATAGTAGACTTCCTTGATACACATTTCAGTCAAGCTCATTATTTAGCTCAAAATTTTGTAGATTAAATTTAAAAAAATTTATATTACAGCTAAGAAGTATCTTGAGAACATTTTTGCTCTATATTATGGGGGCAAAAAAGATTTTTTTTTGTAGAAGAGTAAATTATTTTGTAGAACAGGTCAAAATGTCTCAGGTATAGGTCCTTTGTTATGGCTCATGCCTCCAGTAAACCATTTTAATTCCTGCCAAACCATCTGCACCCTTTCTGGGACTTTTCCAACTGTAAAACCTGGAATGACTGCCTTCTGCAATTTTGTCATAACAATCTGAAGTTTCTGCAATCCTGACCCCCCCGTGATTCTGTAGCCAAGGTTCTGCTCCTTCAATAGGTGACTCGCAAGATCACCACGTACCTCACTCCCTTGTTCTCTCTTTCTATTTGCCCCTTGTATTCCCTTCTCCCCCTTGTCCTTTAATTGGCAATAGATAATACAAGGAGTGGTTACATGTATATAACCCCCCAGTGTTAAGATCGCATATCAGGCGCTTAGCTGGTGCTTCTAGGATTGTTTCCGAGGATTCCAATAGGCCTCTGGAAGTCCTTGTTTCCAGAATATTTGGAAATCGGAGGTCAGTTTGGACAGAAGTGTGGAAGGATGGAAGCGCCGGGGTTTTGGACTGTTCAAGGTATTTAGGTAGATCGACTAGTCATTCGAGTGGTATGAGGTCGCAGGGACTGGCTTCAACTTATGTGTTGCACCCTCCTCGATCGTCTGTCCTGAATTTTGGAAAGTCGGAAAGTTACTGGAACTGAATCGGAACTATGACGCAGAACTAATTCGATATTCATACTGGCAAATAGTCCAGTTGACTAGTGTCTTATATACATGTATCTATCCTTGTACTATCTTGTGCCGAGTAAAACAAGAGGATGGGAAAAATACAAGGGAGCTAATGGGGGGTGAAAACAAGGGGCGAGGTACGTGTTGATATTAAGTTTGTTTACATGCGGAACCTTAATTTCTGGAGTTGCAGAAAGTGTCGGGATCAGATGTCATCGTTTTCCAGTCGGGTTACGGAAAGTCTGTTTTGGGGAGTGGTCAGAGTTGGTTCATAACAGTATCCCCCCTTCAGGGCCGAGCCCTCAAGGTCCTATGCCAATTGGAGCGGTGATTAAGGTGGATATGATCGTGGGAGTGTTTGTGGGTGCCTTGTAGTTTGTAGGCGCCGGTATCTGTTTGCCTATAAAAGGGGGTTCCTCAGGGCTGGCGGGCTTCCCCCTAATGGATGACACAAGTTTGCAATGGACAGAAAGTTCTGGGGCTTCCTCCTAATCTTTCCTGAATGGGGGGTCCCCGGTGGTTTGCCGGGTGGACCTGGAAAGGGCCATGTGGCATCTGAGGAGTATTGAGGATGAACTGGCGATCCTTTGGGGTCATGCTATCGGAGATGGTTTTCCTTCCAGTGAGCGGGTTCCTTGGACATTCCTCTTCCTAGATAACCACTTCTTCTTTTGTAAGGGCCCAGTCAAGTCCCCATCCCTCAACCTCCCAGAATCATTTCCAGTGGTTGCTCCAAGCAGGAGCCCTTCCTTAATAGCCTTGAGACCCAGTTGTCGGCCCAGCAGGCTCGACACCTGGGACTTGTAACTGCGTCCACCGATGTGTCTGGCAGACCGCTGTCGGAGCCGGAGGATCCAGGTGCTCTCGATCAGAATTCTGCATTTGTTGCTCTTCTGGACCAGGTAGGAGAGGAGGCAATCCAGTCCCGGGGTGCTTTGGAGGCGGCTGGGGGTCATTTGGACATTTTGGCATCGACGACAGAAAATCATCCAGAGGAGATGGCACAGATCATGCATCTTTCATCCCTTTTGTCGTCGGTAGTTGAGGGTCGGGTAGAGTCTGGGTCGGGCATGCCGCTAGTGGGATCCATGGTTCCTAATGATAGTGAAGTGTCTGAGGGTCCTGTCCTCTAATGTGCATCTAGCTCGAATGATTAAATGGCTTTATTGTTCGATAAATTAGGGTGTCCGGCCAGTAGTGTTTTCCTCTATGGGCCCAGTTTGAGTGGGTACATGTGGTGAAAGTCGGAGACTACTTCCATAGCATGTGCCAACTTCGTTGCAGGAAGCCAAGAGGTTTCTTCTTCCGTTCCTTCATACCCAGCCCACCTAACTAGGTATCTGAGTTGACAGCCATGGCATCGGTCGATCTTTGAATCCAGGATTTCCGCTATTTTATATTCCAGCTCCCCGTCGATTTCAACTGGTGGTTGAGGAGGTATCGTTCGACTGGGGAAGGTGTTGGGGGTTGATGGTTCTAGCATGGATACGTGGAAAACAGGGTGGATCAACCGCATGTTTTTCGGGAGACGGAGGGTGTAGGATACCGGTCCCACCTGAGCTATGACTTAGTAAGGGCCTAGGTATTTCTCAGATAATTTCCAGGATGGTCTTGTGGTCCGGATATTGTCCGACTTGAGGAAGACTCGATCTCCGATCTTGATTTCCGGTGCTTGGGCGTGGCGTCGATCTGCAGAGGCGGTGTATCGTTGTTGGGCGGCAGCTATGTTTTCACAGAGTTCCTGGTGTAGCTCATCTAGATTTACCATGAAGTCGCATGCCCTGGAGGAAGCTAGGTCTTGCTTGGGGTGGAAGGTGATGTCCAGGTGGTATCCTTTATTGGCAAAGAAGGGAGAGATACTGGTTGTGGTGTTGGGGGCATTGTTGTAGGCGAACTCTGCGATCGGGAGGAGGTCCGCCCAGTTGTCCTGCTGGTAACTGTAGTATACCCAGAGGTACTGCTCCAGGATTTGGTTCATTCATTCCATCTGGCCGTCACCCTCTGGATGGTAACCGGAGGTGAAGTGTAGTTTCATATCCAGGGCCTTTCCCAGGGACCTAAAGAAGGAGGATACGAACTCCGTTCCGCGGTCCAAAGTGACGTGCGACGGCACCCTATGTTTGGAGAACACATGGAGCACAAATAGTTTAGCCAGGATGGGGGCTGTGATGGTGTCGTGGGTGGGGATGAAGATGGACTGTTTAGTGAGTTGGTCCACGATGACGAGGATGGAGTCGAAACCGGCCGATGGGGGTAGCTTTTCAACAAAGTCCATTGAGATGGAGTTCCACGGTTGTGTGGGGATTGGCAGCTGCTTCAAGAGGCCGTATGGTCGATGTCTTTGTGATTTGGCATGCATGCACATCGTGCAGGATTTGACATAGGACTTGACGGTTTTTCAGAGTTCAGGCCAGATGTATTCCCATCTAATGAGGTCTAGTGTTCAGTTTTGCCTGAAGTGTCCAGAAATGGGGTGGTCGTGCTTGTTCTGTAGGACCCATAGGCGAAGATCTCCACTGTCGGGCACATAGATGCATTGGTTCAGGAGGAGGAGGCCATCTGGTAAGGCTGACCATTTCCCATTGGGGTTGTCGAACTTTCCCGATGTTTCTGCGTCGTTCCGGGTTGCTGTGTGGATGTCATTATGAAGCTGTTCCGTGTCCATTATCGTCACTGCTTGGAGCATAGGGTGATGAGATTATGAGCAAATTGCAGTAGGTTTGAAGAATTTATAGGCAATCTAAGTATTTTATCTCCTCAGTGTAGTCAACCACTAAGATATATTCGGAAAACATACCTAAGTATTTTATCTTACAAAAGAAATAAAAGAGCAATTAGCCCTGAGGCTTTGTACATAATATTATACAACTCACCTCCTCAGTGTAGTCAACCACTGAGGAGGGAAATATACGCAGGTCATGTTTCACCTGCATATACCCTGTAACTGGCCCTTGACCCTATCGAAGGTTTGAGCCAAGTTACCGGTCCCTATCCAGGGAGCCGGCCACGCGTGTCGCGTTGTGCGTGGACAAGTGTCCGTAAGTAGCATACATAGAAAAGAATGAATAACTCCTCAATATTGAGGGTAAAAATACAAATAAATGAGAGGAAAATTCAAAATTCAAAAGCGCACAGAGTGATACTAAAATCGATATATAATTACAATATATTGAGACTGGTCTCTCAGGGGTGAGATGCAAGTTTGCACCCTACATAGGGAAGTATAGTAATGTAGCCCAAAGGGATGAAACCAGTTGTTCTGTGGTGAATACGGGTCAAAGGTTGTGGGGGTTGACTGTGGCATAGCTGTTTCCTCCCTCCTTTGGGTAGAGTCCCACCATCTAGTCAGTGCATCCAGTTTGGCTCTGAGGTATCTGGGATGGAAGCAGATGGTCATGTTGAACTGTGAGAGGAATTCTGACCAACGGACCTGCCAGCGGGTGAGGAGCTTGGTTGTTGAGAAGTATTCCAGGTTTTTATGGTCTGTAACTACATCAACAGGGTCGGGGGACCCTTCCAGGTAGTGTTGCCAAGTTTTGAAGGCCTTGTAGATCACAAGCAGCTCCTTATCGTGCACGTCGTAGTTCAGTTCTGGTGGTGTGAACGTCCGAGAGTGGAAAGTGATTGTATGTATGTCATTGTCCGTGGAAGAGACTGTCAATAAGATGGCTGCAAGGGCATAGTTGGAGGCATCCGTCTCAATGATGAGACGAGAACTGGGAATCCATTAGCTCAACACAGGGGCTGTTGTAAAGGCTTTTTTGAGGGTTTCAAAAGATGTCCTGCAGCTATCGGTGAAATTCCATGGCATGTCTTTCTGTGTCAAATGGGTTAGCGGGATTGTGATATCGGAGTAGTTGAAGATGAAGCATCTGTAGAAGTTTGCAAATCCGAGGAAGGACTGTATGTCCTTGACCTTGCGTAGTTCCGGCCAATCCTGAATTACTTTGATCTTGTCATTAGCCATGGTAAGGCCGTTCGGGGATAGGATGTATCCTAAGTATTCCATGGTGTCGGCACGAAACTGGCATTTGTCAGTGCAGGCATAGAGGTGATTTTTTTGGAGTCGCTTCAGCACTTCACGTACATGTTTCCTATGTTCTTTGAGGTTGTTGGAGTATACTAAGATGTCGTCCAAGTAGACCAGCACTGATACATTGAGTAGGTCAGAGAAGATGTCGTTCATGAGGCATTGGGAGGCTGCCGGGGAGTTGCTTAGTCCAAAGGACATAATGCACCATTCGAAGGATCCGTATCGGGTGCAAAAAGCGGTCTTCCATTCGTCACCTTCTCGAATGCAGATGAGATGATAGGTGTGTCACAGATCTATCTTTGTGAAGATCCTGGCCTTACGGGGCCTGTGGAGTAGGTCCGAAATGCAGGGTAATGGGTACCAGTCCTTTTTCGTGATTTTGTTGAGTCCTCTGAAGTCAACACATAGTCGGAGGGAACTATGTTTTTTCCTGGCAAATAGGATGGGTACTCTGCCTGGCGATCGGGATGGGCAGATAAAACCCATGGATACATGTTCGTCTATGAATTCTTGCAGTGATTTTAGTTCACTTTTGGACAGGGAGTATATTGGGCCGAAGGGAGGAGAGGTTCCCTCGTTGAGCTCTATTCTTAAGTTGTAGGGCAGGTGTGGGGCCAAGGTCTTGGCTCATTTTTTACTAAAGACATCCTTGAATTCATGGTATTTGCCTGGAACATTGGTTAGGTCTATGGGACCATCTTTATTCTTATCCAGATTGGAAAGGAGAAGCTGGAAGGTTTGGGTTCCTTCCATCTTGGAGATGCAGGCGAATGCTGCCACGTTGACCAGTGCAACTTTAGGTGCGACAAGTGTTTTCTTTGGAGGGTCGAAAGGATGTCGTGTGGGGCCTGTGGGTTCCGGTGGTTTCGGGGGGTCGGATGGTGATGGAGTTTTGAACGATATACTACCCAATGCCCAATCAATTGATGGATTGAAGCGGGTGAGCCAGTTGTGTCCTAGTACTACCAAGCAACTTGAGTCTAATGGAGTTATGAAGAAAGTTACAGAGTGTTGTTCCCCTTGGGAGAACTGGATCGGGAGTTCAATGGTTTTGCATATCGAAGAGTTTGAGGAGCCATCGAAGAGTCTCCGTGGGATTGGTGTTATGTCGTGGTGCTGGAGGTTGTGTCTCAATACCAGTTCTGAATCAAGGAAGCAGTGTGTTGACCCTGAGTCAACGAGGGTCTTCAGGCTGTAGCCTGGCAGGGAGTTAGAGGTCAGGTGAACGGTCAGAAAATTGGGGCTTGAGAGGGTGGATGCGTTGAGCCTAAGCTCCATTGGTGCATTGATGGTCATAATATCTTCCTTGGTCAGGCCTGGGGTCTTCTCGACTCTCTTTGCAGTAGCACGTTCCATGGCAGCTGTGGAGGAGGGTTTAGGGCAATCCTTTGCTATGTGACCTTCCTTGCCACAAAAAAAGCAGAGGTCATTTTTGAGACGGTGCTGTCGTTCTTGCATGGTGAGTTTCCTGTCCCTGCCGAGTTTGGGCAAGTGTTGGTTGTCTGACGTCTGGTTTGCTTCTCTGTTGTTTTCTGATTTCCGTTCCCAGTATTGGGTGTCGATGGACCGCGATAGAAGACAGAGTTGTGTTAGGGAAGGAGGTTTCCCTACCCTAGATATCTCGTCCTTGATCCTTCTGGGGAGCCCCTTGTAATATTGGTGGCAGAGAGCCGAGTTGTCCCAGCATGTGCTGGTGGCGAGACGATTGAATTCAACCATGTAGTTTGTGATGCATTGGTCATCGTACATGTGGAGTTTCTCGAGGTCAGTTTCAGCCTCTCCTTCCAGGTCGTGGGGGCCAAAATTGGTTTTCAGCTCGGAGACAAATTCGTTGTGGTCGTGGAACCAGGAGGGTTCATCATGATTGGTGAGAGCTGGCTTGAACCAGTCCAGGGCGGTCCTGGTCAGGTATGACAATGTATAGGTCACCTTGGAGCTACCGGAACTAAAGTCATCAGGGCAATCTCGGAAGATCAGATTGCATTGTATTAGAAAGGCTTGTAGCTTCTTTGGGTCAGACCCATCGAAGGGATCTGGGCTCCGGATTTGCGTAGGAGGTGTCGCTTTCTTGGAGGTGGAGAGGCTGTTTGCTAACAATGTGATTGCTCTGACGAGGTTTGTCGCATTACTAGGGTGATCCAGGGGGTTCTGAGGTGTGGGGTTTTTGGAACTGATGGGTGGTGGGTTCCAAGAAATGGGCATGTGACAGAGGAAGGGTCTAGTGAGGCTTCGTAGGAGTCAGGCCCAAGTCTTGTCTCTCATGACAATCAGGAGTGTGAGTACGAATATACTGTTAAGATCGCATATCAGGTGCTTAGCTGGTGCTTCTAGGATTGTTTCTGAGGATTCCAATAGGCCTCCGGAAGTCCTTGTTTCCAGAATATTTGGAAATCAGTGGTCGGTTTGGACGGAAGTGCGGAAGTGCGGAAGGACAGAAGTGCTGGGGTTTCGGACTGTTCATGGTATTTAGGTAGATCGACTAGTCGTTTGAGTGGTACAAGGTCGCAGGGACTGGCTTCAACTTATGTGTTGCGCCCTCCTTGATTGTCTGTCCCTAATTTCAGAAAGTTGGAAAGTTACCAGAACTGAATTGGAACTATGACACAGAACTAATTCGATATTCATACTGGCGAATAGTCCAGTCGACTAGTGTCTTATATACATGTATCTATCCTTGTACTATCTTGTGCCAAGTAAAGACAAGGGGACGGGAAAAATACAAGGGGGCTAATGGGGGGTGAAAACAAAGGGCAAGGTATGCGTCAATCTTAAGTTTGTTTACGTATGGAACCTTGATTTCCAGAGTTGTGGAAAGTGTCGGGATCGGACATCATGGTTTTCCGGTTGGGTCGTGGAAAGTCTGTTTCGGAGAGTGGTCAGAGTCGGTTCATAACATCCACAAGACCTCTTATGATTCAACCTTCTTGGTTTTTCACATGATGAAGCTTTGCTATACTCATTGAGGCTGACAGGGTTCTACATGAAAACTCTATTATTAGAAAGAGTAGAGGCTGCCCTTTGTTGTGCCATTGAACAATTAAACCTGCCTGGCAGGTCAAGATAGAATAGCGATATTACAAGGTGTGGTGTCAATGACAAACTTTCTCCCCAGAGTACATTCCTGAGATAATAAATATCCCAACTGGTGGTAATCAAGATCAAGGGAGTTACTCTTCCACATCAAGCTTGTTTTGGCATGTTGGGAAACCAGCCAAGCTTGATATTCATAATGAACTTTACTAGTGCAGTGTTCCCAAGCTCTGGAAACATTGACCAAGTCACTTAAAATTGCTTGAACATATAGATAGTGAGATTCAGTGGCAGATGGTGAATATACAGAGCAGAATCAATATATTAATAATCCCATATGAGATGAGGCTCATGTGCAAAGAGGACATGCAGAGACTAGGGAATGGCACAGGTCACCCATGGGTCAAATGTGGGTGACCTGTACCTAACCTATGGGAAACCCAAACCCATCAATCAATGGGGTTTTTCCCATGGGTTGACAGGTGTCAGGTGCATGCCACACCTGCACACATGCGGCAAGTGCATGTCATATGCATGTGCATATGGTACATGTGGTGCATGCACGTACAATGTGTGTGGCATGTTCATGTCATATATGTTCACATATGGTGCATGCATGTCATATGCACATGCATGACACCATGGGTTGGGCTGGGTTGTGGGTGCTCTTGGCTTGACCCACACCTGCGCCCAAGGACACCCGACCTGGTGACCTGGGCAGGTTGGCCTAACCCATGCCATTCCCTAGAAGAGACCATGGCTATGAGAACAGGTACCATGGCCACTGATATGAGAGCTTCCCAATGGTTGACATTATCAAAAAAAAACAATTTTCATGCATAAAACAATAATAGGACTCAATAACAATGGTGCAAATGCAGCTTGAAATGAAATACAATATATGCAACTGTCACTGGAGTTATATTACAATATAATCCAATACAACATAAACTCAAGTTGTGGGTTGGTCTGAAACCAACTAGATTGGTCAGATAGCTAACTAAACTACCTAGACAGGGTTGGAGTGGGAAAACTATACTAAGTATGATGTCCTAAATGACTCACAGTGACAATAGTCATACATAAGTGACATGCATACTTGCACAACAAGGATGCACGGCATTAATAATGAAAACCATGAAAATAATCAGAATAAATCACCTTAAATTTCCAACAGAGATGAAGCGACACTTGTGATAGATGAGGTTGAACCATTTCCCAAAAAAAAGTTATTATGTAATCAGTTCTCACACCTCTATTGCAGATTCCCTCTTTCCAGGTTTAGCATCAATCCTTAAAACGAAGATCCCAAGACAAAAATACTTGACACATGCTGGGCTGTGGGGCCCTTTGTGTGAATGACGTACGAGCTCCAATAACAGTGTAGCCTAGTAGCCTATACAGTATAGTAAAAGTC
>QLPI01005671.1:0-21387 GCA_003314275.1 Chroogomphus rutilus | reverse complement strand
AGGTCCAGGTTGCTAGTGATCAGAAGAAAAGATGTTTGAGCTGAATGTTGAATCCTTAACAGTCTCAGCTCGGTACATTTGGTTTATCATTTGGTCCATTTCCCTTTACCCCATCCCCTCTACCTTCATTTATTCTTCTATTTCCAAACCTCTCCTTTTCCTGTTTCCCCTTGAGACATTTTCTATTTACTTATTTTCAGTCGGTCAGTTTCTATTGTTTTATTTTCATCCACACTCCTATTATTTTATTCTCGGCCATATTTCATTGTTCTATTCTCATTTACATTTTATTGTTCAATTCTTGATCACTGTGGACAATACTTCCACATGGTCTCCATACCTTATTCTTTTCTCCATGTCTTACACCATCCTGATTCCACATCTCACTTCTTAACCTACATGGATGTAGATATTTCCTCATTCTTATTATTGGCTTGGTTTACACCTTCCTGTCTTCCCTCCTCCTGTCTGAAGTCCTCTACTCAGGCTGACACTCTCAACACTCTCCTGAGTATCTCTTCTGTCTGAAATCAGTAGCATACATGGAAAGTAGGGCACAATGCATGAGTATGTTGAAGCCAAGCCACCCTGATTGGTCTATAGGACTTGGCCGATTCCTGCCAGCATTGTGAAGTTGGTACTATTGCAATAGTACTTGGCCCACGCATTGTCGGCATTTTCAGTGCCTGACAGGGAAGGCCCCCAAAGGTGTGTGGTTATTACTTTTTATTGAAATTTTTGGCTGACATTTTCCTAAGTTGAAAACAACCTAGTGGTTGGGTGGGCCAAAATGCCTACCATGCAAGGCATGCAGTTGTTGGGAGGACGACTACATTGTGCTTGTCACTGGGGGAGCTTGCAAAATGTGCAACTCCTGAAAGGTGAAGTGCAACCTCGCAGCTGCCCAAGTCAAGAGGAGCAGGGAGGTTATAGAGAATTAGGATGAGGCCACAGGAGGAAAGGAAGAGGGGCCATCCAGGAAGAGGTCTAGGGCCTATGGGGCCCAGCCCAGCATTGAGGCACCAATGGTGCAGGTGCCCCTGAAGGCAAGTGCAGTCTTGGACCAACTTGTCTATGCTCTGGAATAGCAGAATCGGCTCCATTGGGAGTCAGATAATTACCTGAGGCAGCTGGCAGATGCCCAGGATTGGGTAGTTGGGATCAATCAGTTACCTCAAGCTGAGTCCCTTACACCCAGTAAAGAGGGCTGGACAGGGTTCTTGGGTTGGGTTGGCTAGGAAGATGGGCCAACTGGGGTTCAAGATAGAGATGGAGATGGAGATGGAGATGGAGAGGAGAGGATAGAAGGGGACAAGGAAAAAGAAAAGGAGAAGGAGAAAGGAGAAGAAGAGGAAGAAGAAGAAGTAGATGAGACTCTGAAAGAGTCTTAGATTTTTTTGTTGTTTTGTTTTAATTTTTTTTTGTGTTTTTTTGAATAAATTTGGTTGAAACCAAGGGAAATGAACTGAGAGAAAAAAGAGAAGGAAATAGAAGAGACATAAGAGAGAAAGAAACAAGTGAGACATGCCAAGATATTCAGGAGCCTTGGTCTAATAGAGAGAAAGAGATAGAGAGAAATAGATGGACTGAGAAAATCAGAAATAGAGAGAACTGAAAGGGGTATTTGGGAGACATAGAAATGAGACCTATAACTAGATAGACCATTAATAACTAATAAAAGAGACCATGCAAATGCAAGAAAATACATAGAGCCATCATTGGGTTAAGGAGACCATTGTCAAGCTTCGGGAATGCTGAGATGTCGGATGGGAATGGCCAAGTCCTACAGGCCAGGAGTAGTGGCTTTGGCTTCAACGTACTCGTGTGTTACACCCTACTCTTCCATGCATGCCACCGATTTGCAACAGACAGGGTACTTGGGAGGATGCCAATGATGCCGGCCCGAGTAGAGGACTTAACAGAGGAGGAGAAGGTAGAAGGGCCTAAGCCTAGTCGATACCCAGAATGAGGAAATATGTACATGCATGCCCTACTTATATAGGTTTAAGAAGCAACATGTGGAATAAGGAATGTGAGACAACAAGGTATGCAGAGCATGTGGGTATTGTCCACAACAAGTAAAATTAGAATGAAGGGACGCAAACGGAAATAGAACAATAAAAGATAGGATAATAGAAATGTGACCAAGGATAGGACAATAGGGAGTGTCTGACTATAAAACAATGGTTGCGACCGAAGATAAAACAAGGACAGGAAGTCCCAAGGTGAGGCAGATCGAAGGATGAGGGGTAGGCATGGTGGGATTAATGGATGATGAGTGGCATAGGGTATGCAAGGGGTAATGGGCAAGGAATGTGGGTGGTGGACCTGCTGAGCCGAGACTGGCATCCCAAGTGATATGCATGCAGTGTGGACACTTGGACGTGGACATAGGATGGCTGCTCGGTCGGCACTGCCGAATTACCAGGTCTCGGTATATGTACTTGACAACCATGGACCTGGCTTAGTGTCAATCCCATAATGCCAAGCTCTGGTTCACTTGGTAGTACCGACTGAATGACCCTTACCATTTAATCCCACATACCAGTGACTAGTCATTCCTCACTAGTATGTGGTCTCAGCTTGGTACATTTGGTTCACCAGTTGGTTTGCTATCCTTATCCCATCCCTTCTATTTCTTATTATTCCTTCATTCCCCATCCTTCCCTTCACCTGTTTCCCCTTGGGACATTCACTATTTATTTATTATTCGGTCGTGGCCCTATTGTTTTATGTTTGGCCACTTTCTATTGTTCTATTTTCACTCACACTCCTACTCGTTTATTATCTGTCATATCTCAGTGTTCTATTCTCATCTACATCTTATTGTTCTATTCTAGATCACTATGGACAATACTTCCACATGGTCTCCATACCTTAATCTTTTCTCTATGTCTTATGCCACCCTTATTCCACATTCTGCCTCTTGACCTATATAAGTAGCGAATGCATGTATATAGTTCCTCAGTCTGAGTATCAACTAGGTTTATGCCTTCCTACTCTCCTTCCTTCTGTCTAAAGTCCTTTACTTGGGCCGATACTCTCGGCACTCTCCTGAGTATCTCTTCTGTTCCAAATCAGTGGCACACATGGAAAGTAGGGCACAACGCACGAGTACATTAAAGCTATGCTACTCCAACCAGCCTACAGGACTTGGCCACTTCTCGCCAGCATTGTGAGGTCAGCACTATTAATATAGTGCTCGGCCCACGCATCGTCAGTATTACCGATACCTGACAGTATACTCAGACTCACACTACTTCCATGCCTTTTACTTCTTACAATTATGCTCCCACAATCTAGATCTGCTACCTGTAAGGCAACTAGCACCTCAGGCATCAAAGCTGAGAAATCAGCTGAGGTAACTGAGTCAAAAAACTAGTCAGCAACTCTCCAGCCTCTCAATACACTGGGAGTTGCATTGACTCGGCAAGTGCTAGTACTGAGGTTAAGCTCAATGCTTCTGCCCTTTTGAATCCTAACTCTTTGATAATCCCTCTATCTTCTGTTTTGGTACTGAGTTCCTCGATAACCCCTCTTAAATGCCTAATTGATTTAGGTTCTACTCATTGCTTCATCAAATCCTCCTATGTTCAGGAACATAAAATCCTACTACTTCTGCTCAATTCCCCTTAAATTATTTGATGGCACTACTAATTTGGTCATTACTGAATCCGTAGAACTGCCGATCAAATTTCTGTTAGGACATTTACAGTCCATCCATATGTATGTCAGGTCACTAGATTCATCTGTATCGGTAGTACTCAGTCACAACTGGCTCACCTGCTACAATCCATTGATTGATTGGGTATTGGGCAGTATTACATTCCGAAAAACCGCTAATGACCCTAGGTGCATCCCAATGGCATTGGCTCAGCTGGCATCTGCCACTGTTTCACAGCCTCAACCAGGATCCTCTCCAAAATTGGAAGCTCCATGAAAAGCCCTAGTCAATGCAGCCGCCTTTGCATGTGCCTGCAAACTAGAAGGTTCGCAAGTTTTCCGTCTGGACCTTTCGGCCATCGACACCACCTCAGTATGATCGGCCAAGGTCTCATCCATTCCGTCCATTCCCCTTGACCCAGTCGACCTGGAAAATGTCCCAAAGAGTATCATGAATTCACTGATGTCTTTAGTAAAACAAAAGCTGACACTCTAGGACCCCACCGACCCTATTATCTTAAGATCACCCTGGAAGATGGCACCAAGATGCCTCATCCACCCCCATACTCGCTGTCTCAGTCAGAATTAGAAACCCTGCATGAATTCCTTGATGAACACCTGAACATAGGGTTCATTAGAGCCTTCTGTTCTCTGCATGGTGCACCAATCCTATTCATCCAAAAAAAAGATAGCTCCCTTCAGCTATGCATCGACTTCTGGGCACTGAACAAAGTAACCAAGAATGATCGGTACCCTCTCCCTCTGATCACTGACCTCTTAGATGCTCCCTGAAAAGCTAGAATCTACTCAAAAATTGACCTTTGGCATGCATACCACCTGATCCAAATTGCTGAGGGAGAAGAATGGAAGACTGCTTTCAAGACCCGGTACGGGTCCTATGAATGGCTAGTTATGCCATTTGGCCTCTCCAATGCCCCCGTGGCCTTTCAAAGATTTATGAATGACATTCTCAGTGATCTGATAGACCATTGTGCTGTTGCTTACATAGACGACATACTGATCTACTCAGACTCACTTGAAGAACATTGAGAACATATTTGAGAAGTACTCCGTCAGCTCAGAAAAAACAGCCTATTTGCCAATGCCAGTAAATGTGAATGGCACAAAGACATGGTCGAGTTCCTTGGCTACATCCTACATACCAACAGCCTCACCATGTCTGATGACAAGGTCAAAACTATCCATGAATGGCCTGAATGGAGGAAAGTCAAGGACATCCAATCCTTCCTGGGATTTGCCAGTTTCTACTGTCACTTCATCTTCAACTACTCAGATATTACCATACCCCTCACCCGGCTGACACATAAAGGTATGCCATGGGTATGGACCGAGGACTGTCAAAAGTCTTTCAACCTGCTTAAAACAGCCTTTACCTCGGCACCCATCCTGCATCACTGGGAACCCAACCTACCTTTGGTTGTAGAGACCGATACTTCAGATTATACCCTTGCGGCCATTCTTTCTGTTATCAATTCCAAAGATGAGATTTATCCTGTTACTTTTCATTCCCATACCTTTACCGCTCCCAAGCTAAACTATGATGTTCATGATAAGGAACTTTTAGCAATCTTTGAGGTATTCAAACACTGGTGGCACTACCTGGAAGGCTCTGCCAACCCTGTAGATGTTGTCACCAACCACAAAACCTCAAATATTTTTCCACTACTAAAATCCTGACCCGTAGACAGGTGAAATGGTCCAAATACCTCTGTCAATTCAACATCACTATCCGTTTCTGTCTGAACAAGCTTAGCACAAAACCTGATGCTTTGACTAGACGATGGGATGTCTACTCTAAAGAGGGGGGTAACAACTATGGCACCATTAACCCTCAAAACCTCTGACTGATTTTTATGACTACTCAATTAGTGGAATCCCTTCAAGCTATGCAACTCATCATTCTGACCTTATGAGCAAGCATTATTATGGACTCAGAAAAACTCCATTCCAATATATGTTCAGCCCTCCCAACTGACCCCATGGCAACACCCCATCTTGGTACTCCCAAAATGCCAAACCCAAGATAGATGCAAACCTTAGATGGTTTCCTTCAACTAGACAACCGAATCTATGTCCCCAATTCAAACAACCTCAGATTATATGTCTTACAATACAAGCATGACCACATCCTCTTGGGACATTTTGGTCAAAACAAAACACTAGCCCTGGTCTACCATGAATACACCTGGCCAGGCCTACTCACCTCGGTCATTGACTTCTGCAAATCTTGCACCACATGTATGCATTCGAAATCACAGCATCATAAACCCTACAGCTTCTTAAAGCAACTTCCCATCCACAAATGTCCATGGAATTCCATCTCTATGGATTTCATTGAACAACTCCCTCAGTCCTTGGGTTTCACATCGATACTAGTAATAGTTTGCAGACTCACCAAACAAAGTATCTTCATTCCTATGGTCGACACAATCACTTCAGCTGAACTGGCTAAACTGTTTGTACTTCATGTCTTTTCCAAGCATAGAGTACCCAGTCATGTAACATCTGACTACAGAAGCGAGTTTGTCTCCCACTTCTTCAGGTTACTCGGTAAAGCTCTTGACATGCCTCTATACTTTACCTCAGGTTACCACCCAGAAGCCGACGGCCAAACTGAACATGTAAATCAGACCCTGGAACAATACCTTCGAGTCTACTGCAACTACCAATAGCACAACTGGTCTGAATTGTTGCCACTAGCCGAATTCACCTATAATAATGCTCCCAACACTACCATGGGCATCTCTCCCTTCTTTGCTAATAAGGGACACCACCCAAACCTCAACATACACCCCGAGTGTGATCTTGCCTCCTCTCGAGTGCATGAATTTGCTGTAGACCTAAATCAACTCTATGAAGCTCTGAAAGAGCAAATCAGTCATGCTCAATCACAATATCAAATCTTGACAGACTCCCAAAGACTCGCCGCTCCCAAATTTGTGATCAGATCAATAGCATTCGTCAAAGCTCAGTTTTTCTGTACCACTCAACCCTTTAAGAAACTGGTAGAGAAATATCTCGGCCCTTTCGAGGTAATCGCTTGAGTTGGCACCCACTCCTACACTCTCCATCTGCCCAACTCCATGCGGGAAATACACCCGGTCTTCCATGTTTCAATGCTTGAACCCTCTACCCCCAATACCATACCCAATCCAGTTCAGCCTCTGCCTCCTCCTGTCAAAATCGATGGAGAAATCGAGTACAAGATAGCCAAAATCCTTGACTCGAAAACTAACTGACAACGCAGGCCTTGTCCCCTCCTTTACCTGGTTCGTTGGATGGGTTATGAAGGCACTGAGGATAAGAAGTCTTGGTTACTAGCAACTGAGCTCGGTAACACTCCCGAGATTATAGCAGAATTCCACCTTGCCTACCCCAATAAACCAGACCCATGGCCTCTAGAACCTGACTAAGGGTTCTGGCATGCCTTCTTTCTCCTACAATTTTCCGTTTTTTTTTTTTGTTCTTTTATTTCCATCTTGATCTGTTTCTCCTTCAGTCTCTACCAAAATTCAATCCTTTTTTCCATTCCCCATTTCCTCCATTCCACTCTGCCCTCTCCTCAACCCTCTTCTGAACCACCTTGAACCCAGGTCAGCCCATCTTCCTGGATAATCTAACCCGGTGACCCTGCCAAACCTTCTGCCTAGACAAAATTCACTCAGGCAAAGGTAACCAACCCACCCACACACACAGTATGTTAAGTCTCGGTAAAGCTGATGAGTTAGTCAAGTCCTGCAGACCATTTGAGGTGGCTTGGCTTCAACGTGCTCATGTGTTATGCCCTGCTCTTCCGTGTGTGCCACTAATTTAGTCTGAAAAGAGACCTGGGAGGGTACCGAGAGTGTTGGTCCAAGTAAGGGACTTTAGACTTAAGAAGGGGAGATGAGAGTAGGTAAACCAAGTCGATATTCAGAGTGAGGAACTGTCTACATACATCTGCTACTTATATAGGTTAAGAAACAAGATGTAGAACAGGATGGCATAAGGAATGGAGAACAATAAGGTATAAAGGATCATGTAGAGGTATTGTCCACAGTGATTAAGAATAGAATAAGAAATGTAAGTGAGAATAGAATAATGAAATATGGCTGAGAATAAGATAATGAGAGAGTGGATGAGAATAGAACAATGGAAAAGAACCAAAGATAAAAGATAAGCAAGCTATATCAGTAACAGAAGCAGCAGCTGAAAACAATAGGGTTATGACCGAGAAATAAATGAATAATAAGTGTCCTGAGGAAAATGGGTAAGGGAATGGACGGGGAATGAGAGAATAGTAGAGGATAGAGGGGATGGGATGAGAGGAGTGGTCCTGATAATGTACCAGATGTACCGAGCCGAGACCGTGTAATAGTGAGGGATGATATGGGTAAGGGTTGGTCAGTCGGTACTGCCAAGTGATCTGGGGCTTGGTATTGTGGACTTGACAGTATCCCCCCTCTAGCAGCTGAACCCATGAAGCCAGTAGGCGGAGTTTCAAAATAGAGTTCCGGGCGCCGGTGTGAAGTCATGGATTGTTTGGGGAAGTTCCCAGGCTTCCCATCAAACCTCCGTATCCATGACTCCCATCAATAACCTCAAAATCGAAAAAAAATGGGTGCTGAAACCAATGACAAAAAACAACAACTCAAACAGAACTGGCTCAAGTGGCAGCACCAATGGGAGGAAAAGTCAAAATGGAAAATGGGCAGTGAAAAAGGCCGCCGAGGCCTAGAAGAAGGCAGACAAGGAAGCTGCCAAAGAGGCAAAGATGGAGGCAGAAAAAGTGGAGAAGGCCGCTAAGACAGCGGCTGAGGCAGCAGCCAAGGCTGCAGAAGAAGCTCACCTGGCTGGGGAAACCACAAAGGTGGCCAAGAAAAAACAGGCCAAAATGGCCAAACAGGCAGGAACTCAGGTTCCTGATGATACCAGTGAAACGGGGTCTTCTAACAACATGGGGGAACAGAACAAAACACCCAAAAACGAGGGTGTCAAGACGGTCGGGGTTCCCAAAGGTCTGGGAGTGCCAAAGAGGATGACATGCAAGAGGGGTGTGAGCATGGAAGCAGGGCCCAGCAAAGGGCCAAGTAGGAGAGGTAGGCCAAAGGGGGCCAAGGTGCATGGGACCTTTTCCTTTTATTCTATCTTTTTATTTATTATTATTTTTTTCTACTAGCCTAAAAAGAAGCTGACTTGGGAGTGGTTGCCCTCCCTCTGTCCTCCTTGTGACCATTGCAAGGAATGCAGGGAGGCTTGCTGCATGAGGAACGTAGGGGCAGCGTGCGGGTGCTGCAACGTGTGCCAGGTGAAATGCAGCCTGGCAGCACCTCGGCAGCACAGGGTGAGGAGTTGAGAAGAGGTAGAGTCAGAGAGGGAGAGTGAGCAGGAGCAGAGTGAGCAGGAGGAGATGGAAACTGAAGAACGGCCACAGAAGAGGCCGAGAAGGGCCATCACGATGCAACCAAGTGAGCGGCTGGCAGCCATGCAGCCAAGCAGACGGGAAATGATGGTGGAAGTTCCACTGCCCAAAGGGTCGGGATCTCGGCAACCTGCCAAGATCTGGGAAGACCTGCTCTAAGAGCAGGCAAGGTCAAATCAGTTACTCCTCCACTTGATGGAAGGGGTGAGGTTCCTAGGTCACATGATGGTGCTCTTGGGTGAGAGCCAGTGTGGGGATTTGGGAGTGCTAGGGGGTATGGGAGGATCGGAAGGATCGGGGGGTTCTGAGGGCCCAGAGGAGGACCGGTTGAAAGATGATGAAGGTGATGGGGATAAGGGGGAGGATGAGGAAAGGGATGAAGAGATGGTAATAGATGAGACTTTGAAGGATGATTAAGAATATAATTAAATTTTTTTTTGACTGAAAAAAAATAAGAAAAGAGATAAAGGCATATGAGGAGAAAAGAGTAAGTGAACATGCTGGAGTTTTCGGCAGATCCGGTCATGATAAATGGAAGGAAAGAGAGGTTGATGGTGGATTGAGAGGGATGTATTCAGGAGTGGGTGTGATCATAAGGTCGGGAATAAAGTGTTGGGATGATGTAGGGGCAGGATAAATAGGAATTAAGGTTGGGATGGGATTGGGGTGGTAAATGGAAAGGTGTTTTCGGGAGAGGGATAACTTTGGGAGGGTAGATTGCATAGTTTGAAGTATATCTAGCTAGTTGCCACCCCCTCTTTTAGGTAGACATCCCATCATCTACTAAGAGTGCTGACCTCAAGCTGAGGGGATGGAACAGAGTGGTAAGAGTATATTGATGTGAATATATGGAGCAGATGAAATAATAACAGATGGGGATAGATGGAAGAGACCTTGGCCCAACGTACCAAGTGGCACCGCTGACTGAGAGGTCCTAGCTAAAAAACTTGCCAGCCATTCTGGTATACAAGCATGTGCAAGGCAGTTGCATTGACTAGGGCTATTGGCAGAGCTTCCAGCGATGGAACAGGATCCTGGGTGAGGCTTTTGGAGCAGTGGCAAGTGCCGACTGGACCGAGGCCATCGGGACACACCTAAAGGCATTAGTGGCATGACAGAACGTAGTACTGCCCAATACCCTGTTAATCAATGGATTATAGTGGGTGAGCGAGTTGTGACCGAATATTGCTGACTGATGGATCTAGTGACATGACAGATGGATGGGTGGACTGAGATCGTCCTAGCGGAAGATCTAGTTGACATGTCTATATATTCAGTAATAACCAAATTAGCAGTACTAGATCAAGAATTCTAAAGGAGAATAAAATAAAGGGGTAACTATGAATGGATGCTGATACGATCAAGCATGCAAGGTGGGTTGTCGAAATTTTTTGGCACCCAGTCAGATGACAGAAGGAATTAAATGGAAAATAAGGAGACATAGGAGCATTGATCTAAACCTCACTACTAGCATCTGCCAAGTCAATGCAACTCTTGGTGTGCTTAGAGGCTAACGGATGGCAGACTACTCTTCGGTCGCCATTGCTGAATCCTCAGCATTGGCGTCCAAGGCATCAGCTGCCTGGGAGACAGAGTCAGAAGTGGTAGTCACGCGGGCTTTGGTTGCCTTGGGGCATTTGGCGATGTTGTGATTACTGGCAGTACAGAGGAGACACAGGTTGTTGTCCATGCATCTTTGTCATTTGGTCGGGAGAAGCTTGCCATCCTTGCCGAGGGTCTTAGTATACTCGGGTGGATTTGGCTGAGGCATTTTCCTGTCCTTGTTCTTAGACATATCCTTGCTGCTGTTATCGTTGCTGTTATGTTGCTGGCAGTTGTCCGAGGTGGATCTGTTGCCAGGCTTGTCTGATTTTATATCTTTCTTTGGCTCATTACTGCCCTCTGCAGACTGCTCAGTCCTTTGTTCCCAATATCTCATGTCGATCCTTTGAACGTGATTTCGAAGTTCATCGAGTGTACGGGGTTTGTCGAAGTGGATGAGGCCATCCTTGATGCATTTCGGTAGTGCCATGTATGCCTTGCGGAGGAGAGCATTGTTGTTGTTATAGTCGACAAAAGCCGTGAGCCTATAAAATTCCACAAAATACCTAGTGGCTTTGTGGTTGTCCTGCATAGTTAGCTTTTCGAGAGCCATCTGGGCATCAGCTCTTTCATCCCAAGAGCCGAAATTGATCTGTAACTCATCGATGAAAAGCTCCAAATTGCTGGTCCAGCAAGGTTCCATATTGGGGTTACCCGTCAGGTAAGGCTTGAAACATTCCAGAGCCATTCCTGTCAGGTAGGAGACCATGTAGTTGACTTTTTGCCTATCATCGGGGAACGAGTTAGGCCAGGTGTGGAAGTTCATTCTGAAAAGGAAGATGAAACCCTTTAACTTCTTTGGGTCGGTCCCATTGAAGGGTTCCTGTTCTCGAATCCTGGTGGCTTGACCATCCTGTCAGTGATTCCGGGCAGTTCTGCTGAGTTCAAGAATGGCATTTAAAAGGTCATTATTGTTGGCTGGGTTTATGGGGGCCCTGGCCCTAGGAGGTGGGCCGGCTTGCAGAGCCTGCCTGGCCTGTGGGACTGGCCTAGGGAATGGCATGGGTTGGGCTAACCTGCACGGGTCACCGGGTCAGGTGTCCTTGGGTGTGGGTGCAGGTCAAGCCGAGAGCACCCGCAACCCAGCCCAACCTGTGGTGTCATGCGTGCATGTATGACACACATGCGCCACACATGTATATGATATGCCCGTGCTGCACGTGCACATGGACAACACAGACAACATGGACAACACCCATGTGCCATATATGCTGTATGTGCTATATGTACCGTATGCGCCATATGAGTCATATGTGCCATATGCGCCATACGAGTTGTACCTGCCATATGCACCGTACGTGTTGTACCCGCCATATGTGCTGTACGTGTCGTACCCGCCATATGTGCCATACATGTCATATGCATCGTACATACCATATGCACCATATGCGTCGTATGTGCCATATGCGCTATACACATCATACATGTTGTATGTGCCGTATGCACCATACGTGCTGCACACGTGCAGGTGCAGTGTGTACCTGACACCCGGTGACCCATGGGAAAAAACCCATGGGTTGATGGGTTTGGGTTTTCCGTGGGTCGGGTGCAGGTCACCCACATTTGACCCGTGGGTGACCCATGCCATTCCCTAGACTGGCCTGGCTCGGGGAGCTTGCCTGGCTTGCGGGGGTACAGCCATGGGCTAAGGTGGTGCAGCCGTGGGTTGACGGGGTGCAACCGCAGGTTCAGGAGGCACGGCTACTGGAGTGCAAGGAGGTTCAGTGTGTTTGCCTGCCCATTTTGCTGAGGCTGTTCCTTGGTTTCGGCATCTGCATCATACTGTACCAAACCAGGTTCGTCCTCTGCCGGATGGGGTTCTTGATCGTCATTGTTGTAGTCTGCATATTCAATGTTGTCATCGACTACCTCTTCGATGCGTGGTTCTTGCTCGAAGGGGGAGGTGAGGCACCACAGTTCGATTGCTGGTGAGGTGTCACCAATGAGAAGGGGCAGGGTGCCGGAGGCCTCATGCTCCCTTCGTTGATTTACTGTGGGGGTGAGCCGATTGTCTTCCATGTGGGCTGTTGATCTAGTACGTGGGAGCATAATCGTAAGAACTGATGTGGCATGGAAAGCAGTGTCACTCTGAATATACTGTTAAGTCTTGGTAAAGCCGATGAGTCAGTTAAGTCTTGTAGATCATTCAAGGTGGCTTGGCTTCAACATGCTCATGCATTACGCCCTGCTCTTCCATGCATGCCACTAATTTAGTCTGAAAAGAGACCCGGGAGGGTACCGAGAGTGTTGGTCCAAGTAAGGGACTTTAGACTTAAGAAGAGGAGATGAGAGTAGGTAAACCAAGTCGATATTCAGAGTGAGGAACTGTCTACATACATCTGCTACTTATATAGGTTAAGAAACAAGATGTGGAACAGGATGGCATAAGGAATGGAGAACAATAAGGTATGAAGGATCATGTGGAGGTATTGTCCACAGTGATCAAGAATAGAATAAGAAATGTAAGTGAGAATAGAATAATGAAATATGGCTGAGAATAAGATAATGAGAGAGTGGATGAGAATAGAACAATGGAAAACAACTGAAGACAAAACAATAGGGTTGTGACCAAGAAATAAATGAATAATAAGTGTCCCGAGGAAAACAGGTAAGGGAATGGATGGGGAATGTGAGAATAGTAGAGGATAGAGGGGATGGGATGAGAGGAGTAGTCCTGATAATGTACTAGATGTACCGAGCCGAGACCACATGATAGTGAGGGATGATATGGGTAAGGGTCGGTTGGTTGGTACTGCCAAGTGAACCGGGGCTCGGTATTGTGGACTTGACACAGTCCTGGGAATCAGCCAATCCGACCCACCGACTCCCGATAAAACATCATAGACCCTGCATACTCTACCAGCAATGGCTCAGAGCCTTTCGTCTTACAATCTGTCCAAGCAACAAAGCGCAACTCAGCCCAGGGGGCCTCCACCACCCTCTTCTCGTCACAGCCCCCCTTGGTCTTAAGACAACCAGTTCTTCCTTTCTCCCTCCATACTTGCAAACCTCACACTGCCTACCGGCTTCATGGGTTCAGCTGCTAAGGAGGGGATACTGTCAAGCCCACAATACCGAGCTCCGGTTTACTTGGTAGTACCAACCAAACAACCCTTACCATTTAATCCCACACACCAGTGACAAGTCATTCCTCACTAGTATATGGTCTCAGCTCGGTACATTTGATTCACCATTTGGTTTGCTATCCTTATCCCATCCCTTCTATTTCTTATTATTCCTTCATTCCCCATCCTTCCCTTCACCTGTTTCCCCTTGGGACATTCACTATTCATTTATTATTCAGTTGTGGCCCTATTGTTTTATGTTTGGCCACTTTCTATTGTTCTATTTTCACTCACACTCCTACTCGTTTATTATCTGTCATATCTCAGTGTTCTATTCTCATCTACATCTTATTGTTCTATTCTAGATCACTGTGGACAATACTTCCACATGGTCTCCATACCTTATTCTTTTCTCCATGTCTTATGCCACCCTTATTCTACATTCCACCTCTTGACCTATATATGTAAGTAGCGAATGCATGTACATAGTTCCTCAGTCTGAGTATCAACTAGGTTTACACCTTCCTACTCTCCTTCCTTCTGTCTAAAGTCCTTTACTTGGGCCAATACTCTTGGCACTCCCCCAAGTATCTCTTCTGTTCTAAATCAGTGGCACACACGGAAAGTAGGGCACAATGCATGAGTACGTTGAAGCCACGCTGTCAAGTGTCGGTAATGCCGAGGGGTCAGACGGGGAATGGCCAAGTCCTGCAGGCTGGTAGTAGTGGCTTGGCTTCAATGTACTCGTGCATTGTGCCCTACTTTCTGTGTGTGCTACCAATTTGGAACAGGAGGAATACTCGGGAGGGTGCTGAAGATGTTGGCCTGAGTGAAGGACTTAATAAAGGAAGGGGAGATAAAGGGGCCTAAGCCTAGTCAATACCCAGAATGAGGGAGTATGTACATGTATGTCCTACTTATATAGGTTAAAAAGGAACATGTGGAATAAGGAATGTGGGACAATAAGGTATGTAGAACATATGGGTATTGTCCACAATGAGCAAAAATAGAATAGAGGAATGTAAACAGGGATAGGACAATGAAAATAGAATAATAGGAATGTGGCCAAGGATAGGACAATAGGGAGTGCCTGAATATAACACAATGGGTCATGGCCGAGGATAAAACAATAGTCAGATGTCCCAAGGTAAGCTGGGTCGAGGATTAAGGAGGGGATAGGGTGGGATTAATGGATGGTGAATGGGGCAGAGTGGATGAGGGATAGGGACAAGGAATGTGGATGGTGGATGTGCCAAGCCAAGACCAGTGTACCAAGTGACTTGCATGCAGCATGGGCACTTGTACGTGGATGTAGTCTGGCTATCCGGTCAGCACTGCCGAATTACCAGACACTTGGTATGTGTACTTGACAGTATCCCCCCTTTAGTGGCTGAACCCATGAAGCCGGTAGGCGGAGATTGAAATAGGGTTCTGGGTGCTGACGTGACGTCATGGATTGTTTGGGAAATTTCCCAGACTTCCCATCAGCCAACTATATCAACCTTCCCCCATCAAAATCTAAAGAATCAAAATGGGTGCCAAAACTGATGATGACGAGTGATGGTTTGAGGAGAGATGGATTGCCCATTAGCGCAACCAGGAGGAGAAGGAAAAGGTGGAGTGGGCAACACAAGAGGGCACCAAGGGCCCAAAGAAGGCAGGCAAGGAGGACACTGCGGTAGGGGTGGCAGCCCAGGACACAGCCGAGAAGGTTGCTGCTGCAAAAAAGGCAGCAGAAAATCGGACAGCCTTGGACAAGGCGGCCAAGGTAGAAAAACAGGTTGATGGGGAAGCGGCTCAGGCGGCTGCTAGGAAAGCAGCAGATGAACAAGAGGCCATGAAGAAGGCTGTCAAAACATAGCGGGTGGAGAGGCCCCAAGAGGCCGACAAACAACTGGCCAGGATGGCTAGGATGACGGGGACACAGTCTCCCAAGGAAGCAGATGGAGGGATAGTCCCTAAGGAATGCGGAGGTGCAGGATGGTATGCCCGACAATGAAGGCATTGGAGGTATGGGGGCTCCCGATTCTTTGGGAGTCCCAAAAGCTCCTGCACTTAAAAGGGGCAGAAGTTTGGAGGCGGGGCCCAGTAGGGCAACTAAGGGTGGTAGGGGGGCCAAGGTGAGTGGCAATACTTTCTTATTTTATTTTATTAATTTTTTTTCTTTTCTCATAGTGCACAGAGGAGACCCCTAAAAGGTGGTCTCCAACTGCTCGTCCACCATGCAACAAATGCACCAAGTGTTCATGAGTGCAAGGTACTGGGGCCCAGGGCTGCCTGTCAGGAATGTAAATGGCAGAAAGTAAGGTGTAACTTGGCTGCACTGCGGGCGTCGCAGGCAAAGAGTTGGCTCATCATTCGAGATTCCGATGAGGAAATGGGGGTGGAGAGTGAAGAGGAACCTGAGAATGAATAGGAAGAGGAGGAGGAGGTGAGGGAACCACCGAGGAAGAGGCCAAGGCGGGCTTGCACAATACAGCCAAGCGGGAGGACTCCTGTGGTGGCAGTACCATGAGTCGAGCCATCGGTCAGTAGGAGGATAGTGGAGCTGTTAGAGGTGATCCTTCAGGGTCAGGACCATATGCAGAGGACCCTGTTCCTCTTGGTGGATCAGGGTTTGGGTAGTGTGGGAGGATCAGGAGGAGCAGGACGTATGTCAGAAGATGGGCTGAAGGATGATAGGGTTGAGGGGGACAAGGAGAAGGAACAGGGAGACAAAGGGAAAGGGAAGCAGAAGGAGGATGAGGAGAAGGGGAATGGTTATGAAATTGAGACATTGAAGTAGTTTTTTAATAGATTGTTTGATAATTTTTTTATCATGAGTGAAAAAAATGAAAAAAAAAGTAAAAGACATAAAGAGGAGAAGACAAGTGAAGCATGCCAAGGTGTTTGGCAGATTCGGTCATGATAAATGGAAGGGAAGAGAGGTTGGCAGATGGATTGGGAGGAATGGGTGTGATTGTCAGGTTAGGAATAGAGTGTCGGGATGATGTAGGGACAGAGTGGGGAGGACTTGGGGTCAGAACTGAGGGAACAGATGAAGTTAAGGATGGGATGGAAAATGGAGATGGGTGAATGGAGGGGGGTTTCGGGAGAGGGACATCTTCAGGAGGGGAGATTGCATAGTTCGAAATGTTTATAGCTAGTCGCCACTTCCCCCCTTTTAGGTAGACATCCCATCATCTACTAAAGGTGTCAGCTTCTAGCCAAGAAGAACAGAAAAGAGTGGTGAGAGCATATGATGTGAATATATGGAACAGATGAAGAGAAAACGGATGGGGAAGGATGGAAGAGACCTTGGCCAAATGTGCCGAATGGCGCTGCTGACCGAGAGGTCCCAGCTAAAAAGCTTGTCAGCCATTCTGGTATACAAGCATGCACAAGGCAGTTGCATTGACTAGGGCTATTGACAGAGCTTCCAGCAACGGAACAGGATCCTAGGTGAGGCTTTTGGAGCAGTGGCAAGTGCTGGCTGGACCAAGGCCATCAGGATGCACCTAGCGTTAGTGGCTTGATGGAATGTAATACTGCCCAATACCCTGTTAATCAACAGATTATAGCGGGTGAGCGAGTTGTGACCGAATATTGCTGACCGACGGATCTAATGACATGACAGACGGATGGGTGGACTGAAGTTGCCCTGACTGAATATCTAGTGGACATGTCTACATATTCAGTAATAACCGAATTATCAGTACTGGATCAAAAAATTCTAATAAAATAAAGTGGTAACTATGAAATGAATGTTGATATGATCAAGCATGCAAAGCGGGTTTACCGAGAATTTTTCAGTACCTAATCAGATGATGGAAGGAATTAAAAAGAAGGAGAATAGAAAGGCATAGTAGCATTGATCTAAGCCTCACTACTGGCATCTGCCAAGTCAATGTAACTCTCGGTGTGCTTAGAGGCCAACGGGTGGCAAACTAGTTTTCGGTCACTGTTGCTGAGTTCTCAGCATTGACGTCCGAGGTATCAGTTGCCTGAGGCATGGAGTCAGGAGTGGTGGTTGTGTAGGCTTTAATTGCCTTGGGGGGCATCCGGTGATTTTGTAATTTATGGCAGCACAGAAGAGACACAGGTTGTTGTCTATGTGTCTCTGTTGTTCAGTTAGGAGAAGCTTGCCGTCCTTGCCAAGGGTCTTGGTGTACTCGGGCTGATTGGTCTGAGATGTTTTTCCATTCTTATTCTTAGACATGTCCTTGTTGTTGCTGTTATTGCGTGGGGGCATAATTATAAGAAGTAAGGCCTGGGAAGTAGTTTGATTCTGGGTATACTGTCAAGTGTTGGTAATGCTGAGGGGTCAGACGGGGAATGGCCAAGTCCTGCGGGCCAGTAGTAGTGGCTTGGCTTCAACGTACTTGTGCGTTGCACCCTACTTTCTGTGCGTGCCACCAATTTGGAACAGGAGGAATACTTGGGAGGGTGCCAAAGATGTCAGCCTGAGTGAAGGACTTAACAGAGGAAGGGGAGATAAAGGGGCCTAAGCCTAGTCAATACCCAGAATGAGGGAGTATGTACATGCATGTCCTACTTATATAGGTTAGAAAGGAACATGTAGAATAAGGAATGTGGGATAATAAGGTATGTAGAACATGTGGGTATTGTCCACAATGAGCAAAAATAGAATAGAGGAATGTAAACAGGGATAGGACAATGAAAATAGAATAATAGGAATGTGGCCAAGGATAGGACAATAGGGAGTGCCCGACTATAACACAATGGGTTATGGCTGAGGATAAAACAATGGTCAGATGTCCCGAGATAAGATAGGTCGAGGATTAAGGAGGGGATGGGGTGGGATTAATGGATGATGAATGGGGCAGAGTGGATGAGGGATAGGGACAAGGAATGTGGATGGTGGATGTGCCAAGCCGAGACCAGCATACCAAGTGACTTGCATGCGGTGTGGGCACTTGTATGTAGATGTAGTCTGGCTGTCTGGTTGGCACTGCTGAATTACTGGACACTCGGTACATGTACTTGACACACGCCAAAGAATCTACTATATATAAGCAATATTTAAGCCAAACCACACAAGGGAGGGAGAAGAATTGCATTCAGGAGGAATTTATTTTCATTTAAATTTACTTAATTTTGATAACATACAATCTTAAATCAGTAATTGCTCAAGTTTTCTGAGAGATTTTATCATAGAGTATTCACATTAAGGAAGCTATGCATCTCCTATTGCTAATTACAAAAACTCCAAGTGGGATTTGACCTAAATTGACCTTAATCTGATCACAAATATATTGGGGCTACCAAAGCATGACATGCGACATTTAATAATACATAAGCCCGTTCCCATCTCTTCTCATCATCAACAATGCATAAACTCCATGTGAAAAGAAGCACAATGCCAAGCAGGAGTCTATCAGGGAATGTCAAGAATCAAAAGAGGCACCATGCTAATGAGCAAAGGCTTTCTGATGTGGTTAAAGTGTACAAAGAGGGGCAGGCAGGTTATTCAACAAAGAAATCATTGCAAGAAGTTGCTCACGAGTTTGGAGTGGACTTTAACACTCTCAATAGATGCATCAGTGATAAAGGATCATCAATGCTCAAATTCAATTCTACAAAACAGAGTCTTACAGTTCAAGAGGAAAAAACTCTTGTCGCATTTATCACAGTATCAGCCAGTCATGGGTTTCCCCTAACTCACAGACAAATTGAGCAGTCAGCAAATGCAATCCTCAAAACCAAAGAAGGTCCCTCCTTCACCAAAGTTGGAAAGAAGTGGATCTTTAATTTTCTTGGGCGTCATCACAAGGAGTTACAAACATATTGGAGCAAACCTCTTGACACACAGCAAGCTAAATCATTGAACCCTGGTGCAGTAAAATCATGGTTTGACATTGTAGAGGAATTTGTTGTCAAATTAGGAATACGGCCAGAGGATATCTATGAAATGGATGAAAGTGGGTTTCCAACAGCATATGGAGGAAAGAAAAGGGTGATAGGAGCCCAAGGAACAAAGACTCAACATAAGCAAGGAGGCGCAGATCAAGAAAATGTTACAGCAATTATAACTATTTGCACAGATGGAACAACAACAAAGCCAATGATTATCTATAAAGGAAAAAAGATGATGCAAAAATGGAATGATAACAATGTTTCCAAAGCACAGTAAGCTTTTTTTCAAAAAGTCTGGAGGCAAACTAAACTCTTTGTTAGTATTGTACATTCCAAAAATGGATGGACAGATGGCAACCTTGCCTTTCAATGGTTAACTATGCTTTTTAACCCAGAAACAAAGGAGAAGGCTGGAGGCTGCAAACATGTTCTCATCCTTGATGGCCATAACTCCCATTACACTGTAGCATTTCTAGATTATGCCAGAGAAAATGACATAATAGTGCTTGGATACCCACCTCATTGTACTCATGCTCTACAGGGCCTCGATGTTGTTTGCTTTGGAAAGATGAAAGAAACCTGGAAGTAAGTCATAACCAACTTTGAAGAGGATAATCAAAGACCAGTAGGCAAAAACAACTTCACTCATCTTTTTGGAATGGCGTATAACCAGGCCTTTGATGAAGAAACTGTCAAAGCAGCATTTCATGTCACTGGCATATATCCATTTAATTGTGATGCAATTTCTCCTACCCAAATGAAACCAAGCATGGCTACATCAACGAAAGGAGAGTTTCCCCTTCCCCAATCAAGTCCTGTCCGAGTTATCGTTGGGGCCTTTGACCCAGTGTCACGCTTGTATCAAGGACCCCTACGCGTGACATTTTGACCTGTTGCACAAAAAAATTTACTCTGCCACAACAACAGCTTTTTTGCCCCCATAAATTAGAGCAATGATATTCTCAAGACACTTCTTAACTGTTATATAATTTTTTTTAAATTTACTCTACAAAATTTTGAGCTGAAATTGAGCTTGACTGAAATTTGTATCAAGGAAGTCTACTATACTGTAATCTATAGTACAACTTGTACAAGATGGATGTCTGGGGGTGAACTTGGTGTCTGGGATAAAATCATATAGGAGTGGAATAAAGACTCAATGAAAATTTTCTGGCTCAGGTAGATGGCCCCAAAGGCAACCTCTCAACTTGGTGTGGCCAAAACAGCTTATGTATGTATATGCCTCAGTGTAATCAGCTCAACTTATTATAGATTCTGCTCATGTAGGAATATTCTTTCAATAATATTGGCTTTTTTCTGACTCAAGAATGAAGCGTTTTGGATGGTGAGTTAGGTAAGATGATGAGAAAATGGGTGTGTGCTCAATAACATGTTCCCAACAAAATAGAAGCAACAGCTAAGATAAATATGTGCAGATACTTCACAGAACTATTCCTTGTTGTTAGATTCTATGATGAAGACATCAGGCAGTGTAATGTCTCCGTCGGACAAACCCGGCGTACGGACGCTTGACAGCGGGTAGCTTGTGTTCTGATGCTCAACAAATATGGACGTTTGTTGTCTGCCTGAGTGTTTAAACATGCTGAGAAGTAGACGACTGCCCAAGGTACAAGTTAACGAGAATTCGAACCTTTGAACAAGTCCATCATCTGTTCCTCTCAAGAAATGGATGTATATGGCTTACCCAACGGCAACTTGAATAAGACCTCGGGGAGCAGCGACCCAGATTACACAATTTACGAACATAATCGCGAAGAC
>QLPI01005668.1:0-10397 GCA_003314275.1 Chroogomphus rutilus | reverse complement strand
TATGATATTACAATATATTGAGATTGCTCTCTCAGGGGTGAGATGCAAGTTTGCACCCAACACTATTGTCCTATCTTCGGACATATTCTATTATCCTGTCTTTTATTGTTCTATCCCCGCTTTGCATTCCTTGTTCTAATTTTGTTCGTTGTGGACAATGACCACATGCTCTGCATACCTTGTTGTCTCACATTCCTTATTCCACATGTCGCTTCTTAACCTATATAAGTAGGACATGCATGTACATATTTCCTCATTCTGGGTATCGACTAGGCTTAGGCCCTTCTACCTTCTTCTCCTCTGTTAAAGTCCTCGACTCGGGCCGGCATCCTCAGCATCCCCCCGAGTATCTGTCTGTTGCAAATACAGTGGCATGCATGGCAAGTAGGGCGCAACGCACGAGTACGTTGAAGCCAACGCCACTACTCTTGGCCTGCAGGACTTGGCCATAGTCCACCCGACCTTTTCACCAACACCTCTTGGCAGTACCGAAGTCCGTCAGTATCCGACACTTGACACCAGCTTGCAGAGGTTGAGGGGAAGATGGATACTGATCAGTTTGTGTCTATTTTGGAGGACCACCTGCTTCCCAGCCTGGAGGAAAGTGGAATTCCTGAGAAACAGGTAATTTTTCAACAGGACAATGACCCAAAGCACAAGTCAAAGAAGGCCAAGAACTGGATGGAAAATAACAATATCACTCTGCTTGACTGGCCTGCACAGTCTCCAGACCTGAATCCTATTGAGCACCTCTGGGATCATGCAAAAAACAGACTTAAGGAGTATCCAATACCACCCAAGGGAGTTTGGCAAATTTGGGAGAGAGTAGAGGAGGTATGGAATAACATACCACCAGAGGTGTGTCAGAATTTGATAGAGAGTATGCCTAGAAGACTTGAGGCAGTAATTAAGGCCAAGGGGGGCAATACCAAGTACTAGAATTACAACTTACTATTTCTCTGATACCCTCTCACAAAACTGAGTCAATGAGCCCTTGATTTGAATTGCCCATATCTTCATCACCCCTGACCGGAATTACATAATTTTTTAATGGTTGCATAGCCCTGATCAGATTCTTTCTTTGATGCACCAACACCTTTTTCATATATGTTTTACATTCAAAGCTATCCAATGAATAGTCCAAAAGCACCAAACATTGACTCAGTTTTGTGAGTCACTGTACATGTATCTAGTTCTTGTACTATCTTTTACCGAGTAAAGACAAGGGGGGGAAGAGAGTACAAGAGGCAATATAAAACGAAGAACAAGGAGTGAGGTACACGATGATCCTGCACGTCGTCTATCAAGGGAACGGACCCTTGACTTTGGAGTCTTCGGAGGTTCGGAATCGCAGAACCTCGGAATGTATGTCGGACATCCGAAAATCGGTTATTCAGTCTTTGAGCGATCGGAGAAGTCCCGGAAACGGTGCGGGTGGTTGTGGGGTTTAATGTGGGTTTATTTGGTGGCATGGGCCATAACAGTATCCCTCCACTAGGACCGAGCCCTCGAGGTCCTAAGCTTAATTGGAGCGGTAATTAAGACGGACATTACTGCGGGGGTTCTTTGACAGTTCCCTGGGATTTTTTGATCGATAAGTGCCGATGGTTCATCTGCCTATAAAAGGGGGTGTTTGCAGAACTAGGGGAGGCCTTTCCTCGATGGAAAACACGGATCCGCCATCTTCGGAGAACCTCGGGGATTTTTTCCGTATCCCTTCCTATGGTTCGGGGACAAGTGAGGAGTGCTTTTTACACACCCTTGACGAGGAGTTGACCCTTCTCCGTGCCCGTACCATTAGGGTCCGTGATTATTATGGTGAGTGGTGCTTGTCGGAGCCTTTCTTTTCCTGATTCCCGTAGCGAGCCATTATAAGAGGCCATCACCGTCCGGGGCTGTGCCTTGTCGGGATTCGGAGCCGGACGAAACCTCTGGCGAGTCGGGGGCAGAAGTGAGTGGTTGGGAGGTACTTGGACGTATTGCTGTGTATCTATTTCGTCTGGACAAGTACCGGGAGGACCTGTGCCAACTCTTGGACTACTACGAGTTCTATCATCGTCGTATGTCCAACCTGACAGCTGCCGGGCCTGGCATAGAGGAGGTGAGGTTGTGGGAGAGCCTTACTGATGCGTTAACGTCCTTCCTGCTGGTGGATCATGGGCTTGATTCTTCTTTTCTGGAGGACGTAGATCGGTTGCTTATCCACTTAGGTCGCGGGTCAGGTGGTTCCGATAGGCATTCGGGTTCGGCGCAGGCCGTGGAGGGCTCGAGTGATCCAAACAAGGGTGTTTGATTAGTTGCTTGTATGGTTGGTGTCATGAATTTTTACGGTTTGGCGGTGTCCTCTGGGCGACGTAAGGATTCCTGAATAATTGTCGTTTCCAGGATGTTTCTCTTTTCTTTTCTTTTCTTCTTCCCTTTCTCTCTTCTTTTTTTGAGTAGGTGTCCTATGGTCGCCTGATTTCCGTGGCTGGGGCCATAGTGGTTGTGGGGTTGTGGGGATTGTAGCATTTATTCTACCGGGTTGCCACTTGGACGGAGGTAGTGTCATCGGGATTCAGGGAATGTCCTGCAAGGCTCGAGTCTTGGTTGAAATTGTTGATTAGTTTTAGTTCGTATTAATTTTCTAATCAAGAAGGGGTATAATTCTAGAGAATCTACATCATACCATTAGTCTAAGGAACAGTATGGGGTTCCACGGTGACCAGGATTCTTCCTGAGTGGAGTTTTCGGGGGGTCGTATTTGAGCGCTGAGTGAAGACTGCTGGCTCCATATTGCCAAGAATCAGTTAGGATAATCTAAACGAGTAGTACTCAATACCCTGTCGATCAACGGATCGTAGTGGGTGAGCGTGGTCCTTGCAACTAAAATTCTGACAGGGTTCGGGGGGTTGGATTTGGAGGGTCAGAGTTTGGAGGATCGGAGTTTGGAGGGTTGGAGTTTGGAGGGTCGGAGTGTTTCTGCAGAGGGGGTCGAAATCTTTCGACGATTGGTCACGGGGGGTCATATTCCTGAGGTTGGATGCATTGTTTTGTTTTACATCCGTAGGCATAGTTGGTGTTCAACGCGAACAACTGGTGCCGGAGTTGGGGGCCTAACTTCTTATTCCTTGGTTTTCGAAGCATCCGACGTCTCAGACTCTTCTTCAACCTCTTCCGTCATGGAGGCTGCGCGCCCTTTGGTGACTGTGGTGGTGGATCTCGGGCATTCCTTGGCTGGGTGGCCCGATCTGCCACAGAAGAGGCAGAGGTTTTGTTCGAAGCGGTGTTGCCATTCTTGTGGTGTAAGTTTTCCGTCTTTTCCGATTTTGGACGAAAGATCCGTGGTAGTCCTGCTGCCACTGGACGGGGTCGTGGGTTGGCCTACATTGGCCGTCTTATTGCCCGTGTTAGGGGCCAAATACGTGGTCAAGGGGGTCCTCCCTCTGTCGTAGGGGCGGTCGAAGTTCCGGGTGGAGGGGGGCTCTCTGGCGATTTCCGATCGTTGCTCCCAGTAGCGGGCGTCGATGGATTGGGACAGGAGGCGGAGTTGAAGCAGGGAATGGGGCTTTCCTACTCTAGAGATCTCATCCTTGATTCTGCCGGGGAGTCCGTTGTAGAACTGGCAACGAAGTGCAGCGTCGCCCCAGTGGACGCGGGTGGCTAGTCAATTGAATTCGACTACATATTTCGTGATGCGCTAATTATCGCACATGCGGAGGGTCTCGAGGTCTGCTTCGGCCTCTCCTTCTGGGTCATGGGGGCCAAAGTTGGTTTTGAGTTCGTTCACAAACTCCTCATAGTCATGGAGCCAGTCTGGCTTGTTGGGGGCAGAAAGGGCTGGTTCGAACCAGTCCAGGGCGGTACCGGTCAGGTACAACAGTACGTAGGTTACCTTGGTACTCTCGGTGTCGAAGGCATCAGGGCGGTCACGGAAGTTCAGCCTACATTGCACTAGAAAGGCTTGTAGTTTTCTCGAATCGGATCCATCGAAGGTATCCAGATCCCAAACCTTGGTGGTGCGGGGAGCTGATCTTCTGGGGCTGGCTAAGTTACTTGCCAGCATAACGAGGGCCTGAGTGAGATCGGGCACAACGTTGGGTCCTAAGGTGGGGGCCCCTCCCGGGTGTGCAGGAGGTGGCGGTGCTACAGCGGGTGGTGCGACATGGGGTTGGGCGACAGGGGGTGGTGCAGCAAACGGGGGTACGGCGGGTGGTGCAACAAGTGGTGGTGCCACAGGCGGTGGTGCCATGGGTGGAGGTGCGAAAGGTGGTGGTACATAGGGGGGCGCCAACAAGTCTGACGGCGCTGCTGTGGATGGTCCTGAACTGGACTGCATATCCGATGGCAATGATTGTTGAATCGCCCGGGGGTGGTTCACGAGGAACGGGTTGGTCAAATTTGAATGCAGGTGTTGGTCTGCGTCCGAAAATCCGGAGTCGGAGGAAGGCTCCGGGGGATGAGCTGGGGTCTGAGGCATCTGAAAACTTGGTCCGGGGATGGGCACTTCTCAGGGGATGGATGTATGGCGGGCAGATGCCTGAGTGATTGTCTGCATGGCTTGTGAATGTGTGATAGGTCTCATGCTTAATGACGATCAGGAGTGTGAGTACGAATATACTGTTAAATCCGCATGTCGGTGCTTAGCTAGAGACTTCCGGAAGGGTTTTCGGAGGGTTCCGAAAGGTTTCCGAGGGGGAGTTCATATTCCGAGGGTGGGGGCGAAGGATCGGAATCGGATCAGAATCGAAGCGGACGGAAGTCAGGAATGCCGGGGGTCTTGGGACTGTTCACAGTATAGGGTGGTATGAGTGGTTTGAGGTCGCAGGGACTTGGCTTCAACTTATGTGTTGCACCCTCCTCGATCGTCTGTCCCTAATTTCGGAGAGTCGGAGAGTTTACCGGAACCTAATCGGAAACTACGACCCAAAATTAAGTCGATATTCGTACTGGCAAATAGTCCAGTCGACTGGTGGTTTATATACATGTATCTAGTTCTTGTACTATCTTTTACCGAGTAAAGACAAGGGGGGGAAGAGAGTACAAGGGGCAATATAAAATGAAGAACAAGGAGTGAGGTACGTGATGATCCTGCACGTCATCTATCAAGGGAATGGAACCTTGACTTTGGAGTCTTCGGAGGTTCGGAATCGCGGAACCTCGGAATGTATGTCGGACATCCGGAAATCAGTTATTCAGTCTTTGAGCGATTGGAGAAGTCCCGGAAACGGTGCGGGTGGTTGTGGGGTTTAATGTGGGTTTATTTGGCGGCATGGGCCATAACACTATGCCTTTGCCTACAAGTGGACCTGCCTTCCTCCTTACCATGCAGCAAACCATGGGCTCCAGCAGCCTGCTCAGATGCCTTGACTTTGTGGTGGTTGTTCAATACAAGCATGTAGAGGTAACTATGAATGGCCGGCACGCCTGTAATCCATTTTGCCTGCTATTAAAACCACCCTGATTGGAGTTGATTTATTTCTTGAGGGCTGTCATTGCCTCATGTCTCATCTGATGTATTTTGTTCTTCTTCCTATTGCACTAGATGTGGATTGGGGTATCCCTCTTTTGTCACTTCAGGAGAGGGACAAAGGTTTCTGCAGTGGCACAGTGACATTTTTCCAACATCATGCCAGACCTACTGGTCTGTGGAATTTGGGTTTGGGTGCGACCAGGGGCCACTCCAACAGCAGTATGGGGTTTCTTGGCCAGTAGAAGTGTGCCATCCTTGGTGACCCCTGGCACAACAACTAGCTTTGTTTTTGGACACGGAAAATCCCATACAAAGGATGTGCTCTTGCTGTGGATGCATAAGTACTCATTTCCCCTTCATTTCAGTCAAGACCCTACCCACCTATTCCCAAGCTCTGTATCCCCCTCTGCTTTCATCCTCACAGATTGTTCATGACATCTCTTCATTCATATGGATTGTCCATTGTAGCCAAGTGAGTGATGGGACTCTGCCTTCTTCTACTCCTTCCCAGTCTTTCCAAACATGATGACTGAGTATGCATCTAGTTTGGGCTATGAAGTGGGCTCCAGTGTCTTCAGGTGTTTCTGCATATCCTCCATCTCACTCTCCAACAACTCTTCAAGTTCCTCCTCTTTACTGTCATCAGAGATGCTTATTGGTTTATCAGAAGAAGACAAGCATTGTAAGACACCACCCTTCTACCCCATACACACAATGTCATTCCCAGAACTCTTGTCATCAGCTTCTCTATCTTTAGGGGTCTCACTGTTAGAAGAATTCAACTGTGGAGGAGCTTGTCTTGCCTCCTGGTGTATTTTTCATGCTCTGGCAAGGTTCTCCCTTCTGGTCCATGCGACATTTGTTGGTCTACCAAGCATTTTGGTAGAGCAGATGAGGTCAGATGTAGAAAATATTCCCTTCTCTCAGTATCCTCCAATCATGTGGCTCTATTTATTTGATATATGTTTGACATGACAACTGTATGGACCTACATCTTAAGTGTACAACTCACTTGGTACCAGGTACCCCCCTTTCCCCTTGTGAAGAACCAGCTAAGCACTGGATCTGAGGTCACCACTCCCCAGTTTAGCCGCTGTCACAAAGTTGTGGCGACTAAGTGATGCCCACCATAGTAAATAACACCTTCGATCACTGTGGATGGGTTTGGCTCAGTCCAATGAGCTGAGTGGACATGGCTTGCTTCAATGTACTTGTATTGTGCCCTCCTAGCCCTGATGCCACTGTATTTTGGATGGTGTTTGGGAGAAGAGTGAGAGTATCAGTACCAAATGTGGATACTGTCAGGGAAACCTATAGGGGATCTCTTAAAAAACTGAATAATTGAGTAGATAAAAGAACAAAAACATTTGAAAAGACTTAAGTACAAAAAAAAAGAAGAGCTTCTCAGATGTACAATTAGTGTTTTCTCAATTAGCAATTGTTTTGCTAATTAATTAGCCTGGATATGTTCAAATAATTTCTATAAGGCCTTTCTCCCTCCTTCTAGTAGGGAACAGCATGGGTCACCCATGGGTCAAATGTGGGTGACCCATACCAACCCTGAACCTGTCAACCCATGGGTGTTGGGTGCATGCCACACCTGCACACGTGCAGCGCATGCACATATGGCACGTGCATATTGTACATGCATGCATGACACCACAGGTTGGGCTAGGTTGCAGGTACTCTCAGCTTGATCCACACCTGCACCCAAGGACACCTGACCCAGTGATCCATGTGGGTTGGCCTAACCCAGTAACCTATGCAGGTTAGCTGTCAAGCTTTGGTAGTGCTGAAGATGCAGATGAAGAGCGGCCAAGTCCTGCAGACCAAAAGTAGTGGCTTTGGCTTCAATGTACTCGTGCATTGTGCCCTACTTTCTGTGCATGCCTGTTAAATCCGCATGTCAGGCGCTTAGCTAGATACTTCCAGAAGGTTTTCTGGAGGTTCCGAGTGGTTTCTGAGAGGGGGTTTGTACTCCAGAGACAGAGGGACTAGAGGACGTGGGTTCACAGATGGAAATGGAAGAGGCAGAAAGATGGAAGCGCCAGGGGCTTAGGACTGTTTGCGGTATTAGGTCTTTTGACTAGTTGTTTGAGTTGTTTGAGGTCGCAGGGACTTGGCTTCAACTTATGTGTTGCACCCTCCTTGATCGTCTGTCCCTAATTTCGGAAAGTTGGAAAGTTTACCAGAACTGAATTGGAAACTACAACACAGAATTAAGTTGATATTTGTACTGGCAAATAGTCCAGTCGACTGGTGTCTTATATACATGTAACTAATCCTTGTACTAACTTTTGCCAAGTAAAGACAAGGAGAGGAAAGAGTACAAGGGGCTAATAGAGAACGAAGAACAAGGGAGTGAGGTATGCGATGATCTTGCGCATCATTTTTCAAAAGATTGGAACCTAGGTCTCGGAATCGTGGAGGTTTGGGATTGTGGACCTTCGGGTTAATACAACAGATTCGTAGAAAGCAATTGTTTCAGGCTTTAATGGTCGGAAAGGTCCCAGAAACGGTGCAGGTGGTTGTGGGGATTAATGTGGGTTTATTGGGGGCATGGGCCATAACAGTGCCACCAATTTGGAACAGAAGGGATACTCGGGGGTGCCAGCCTGAGTAGAGGAGTTTACAGGGGAAAGGAAAGGTAGTGGGCCTAAGCCTAGTTAATACCCAGAATGAAGAAGTATGTACAAGCATGTCCTACTTATATAGGTTAAGAAGCGACATGTAGAATAAGGAATGTGGGACAATAAGGTATGTAGAGCATGTGGGGGTATTATCCACAATGAGCAAAAATAGAATGGAGGAATGTAAACGGTGATAGAACAATAAAAATAGAATAATAGGGACGTGGCCAAGGATAAGACAATAGAGAGTGCCCGACTATAAAACAATGGGTTATGACTGAGGATAAAACAATGACAAGATGTTCTGAGGTGGGGCAGGTCGAGGAGTGAGGAGTGCATGGGGTAGGATTAGTGGATGGTAACTAAAGCAGAGTGGATGAGGGATAGGGATAAGGAATGTGGGTGGTGGATGTCCCGAGCCAAGACCGGGATACCAAGTAACTTGCATGTAGCATAAACACTTGTATGTGGGTGTAGTCTGGTTGTTTGGTCGGCACTACCGAATTACCAGACACTCGGTATGTGTACTTGACAGTATCCCCCCCTAGCAGCTGAACCCATGAAACCGGTAGGTGGAGATTAAAATAGGGTTCCAGGCACTGATGTGATGTCACGGATTGTTTGGGAAATTTCCCAGGCTTCCTATTAGCCAACCACATCAATCACTCCCATCAATTCTAAAAAAATTCAAGAGAAATGGGTGCCAAGTCCGATGATGAAGAGTGACAGTTCAAGGAAAGATGGATTGCCCATCAGCGTGAGTGGGATGAGAAAGAACAGGTGGAATGGGTAGCACAGGAGACCATCGAGGGTCCAAAGAAGGCAGGAGCTGTGGTCAAGGCAGCAGAACCGACAGAGGCTGCGAGGGAGATAGTGGATGAGGAGAAGGCCAAAGATGTCATCATGGATGATACCAATATGGCAGAGATGGGAGTGGAAAACACTACGGGAGACAGCCGGGATGCCAAGGCACCTGTTGGAACGATTGTTGGTCACCAGATAGAGGAGGCCCAAAGGGCCAAGGATCAACAGGCCAGAACGGCCAAATGGACAGAGGATGAGAGGGTTGCTACAAAGTAGACAGCAGATGAACAGGAGGCCATGAAGAAGGCTGTCAAAACACAGCAGGTGGAGAGGTTCTGAGAGGCTGACAAACAACTAGCCAAGATGGCTGGGATGGTAGGGGTGTAGTCTTCCATAGACACAGACAAAGAGATAGTCCCTAAGGATGTGGAGGTAGGGGATGGAACACCTGATAATAAAGGCGTTGGAGGTACAGAGGTTTCCAATTCCTTGGGAGTCCTGAAAACTCCTGCGCATAAGAGAGGCAGGAGCTTGGAAGTGGGGCCAAGTAGGGTGATTAAGGGTGGTAAGGGAGCCAAGGTGAGTGGTAATTTTTTTCTTTGTTTTATTTTATTGATTTTTTTTTCATAGTGTACCAAGGAGGCTCCTAAAAGGTGGTCTCTGACTGCTCGTCCACCATGCGACAAATGCACCAAGCATCGACATGAGTGCAAGGTACCGGGGCCTGGAGCTGCCTGCCAGGAATGTAAGCGGCAGAAGGTGCGGTGTAATTTGGCTACACCTCAGGCATTGCAGGCAAAGAGTTGGCCCATCATTTGAGATTCTGATGAGGAAACAGGAGTGGAGAGTGAAGAGGAGTCAGAAGTCAACGGGGAAAAGGAGGAGGTGGATGAGGAGGTGCAGGAGCTGCTGAGAAAGAGGCCAAGGTAGGCTTATACCATCAAGCCAAGCAGGAGGACACCTGGTGTGGAAGTACCATGGGCCGAGCCGTCGGTCAGGAGGAGAATGGTAGAGCTGTTAGAGGAGCTCCTCAGGAGTAACCACCGGATAGAGAGGACACTGTTCCTCATAGCGGGGGTGGGTTCAGGAGATGTGGGAGAGCCAGGGAAGAAGGAGGGTCTGGAAGTGGGTGATGAGGGTCAATGGGAAGAAAAAGGCAAAGGCAAACAGAAGGAAAAGGATGACAATAAGGTGATGGGGAATGGTGATGAAACTGAGACTTTAAAGTAGTCTCTTAATCAATTGTTTTATATATATATATATTTTGAGTGATAAGGAAAATAAAAATAGAGGCATAAGGAATAGAAGGACAAGTGGAATGTGCCGAGATTTTTTCCGCATATTTGGTTGTGATAGACAGAAGGAAAGAGAGAGGGATGTTGGGAATGGGTGTGATCATAAGGTTGGGATGATGTAGGGGCAGGATGGGTAGGAATTAAGATCGGGCTGGGATTGGGGAGTGGTAAATGGAAGGGGGTTTTTGTCAAGCGCCGGATTCTGACGGACTTCGG
>QLPI01005666.1:21964-42618 GCA_003314275.1 Chroogomphus rutilus | reverse complement strand
GCCTCAACTGGCTCGCCAGGACAATGATAGCCACGAGGAAATGTTGTCGCAGGCACGGCATCGAAGGTGGCAAGGAGTTGTTCGGTCGCAACTGGTCAAGGCAGAAAAGCGTAAGAATGGTGAAATCCGGAGGTGGACGTGAATTGAAATAAGCAACAATCCCAGGTGAGTACCAACTCAAATAAGACTGTCGCAACGCTGACTTACAAACTGCCTGCTCCAAATTCCTTATGGAAGCACAAAGGAATTGCTTCTCCGAACCCGAGTCGACAGTCGTAAACGGGTTCGTTCCCTGGGAAGAGAACGATGGCTAAGAAAGGGTGGTATCAAAAAACAATGTCTCTGACAGTCAGAGATAATTACGCACCGGAGAAGGCACTGTGTCCGTGGTCCGGGCCTCATCGCTAAGGCCTTGAGCGCCGCCAACCTAAGGTAAATATAAGATAGGTGAGTCGCATAGTTCCCGGTGGCAGATGAGAAGATAACTTGCCTTGGGTATGACGCAGTCATCCACCGCGAGTAGCACGTCGGTCTATGAGTCGTTGGTTAATACGACGATGCCATACACAACGAAAAGAAATGCAGAATGGTACACACTTGTGGCTTGGTGGGGACGACAGGATATGAGGGTTCGAGCGACGAGGTCTCCCAAGCGCACAATACCTTGGCCTTCATCCTCAGCGATACGAGGAGTTTCTATGAGTTTTTGTTTGATGAGACGACATCACACGATATGCAAAGGCATACACTCACTGCTAACGTCATTGGGGCACTCTTGTTGGTCTTGACCTTATCGGAAGGGAGTTAGTTATTACGATTGTATAAACGCGGAGGGACGCATGGTGGCACACTCACGTCGTTGGAAGACGGCAGAAGAGTGGAAACCATTTTTGAAACGGATTGCATTTCGGTGAGGTGGTGTGGGATGAAGTGGTGTGAAAGAAAAAGATTTCTGTCTCAATCGGCAGACCCCGGTGGGATTGTATAGGGAAGGCGACAGGACACCCTAATTTGGGGGCAGTGCCGTGACAGATGTATTGTTTGTATAGAGAAATTTTTGATTTATAACATTTCAAACACCGCTGTGTTAGTCGCTACTCCTAGCGCTGGTGGCCTGACGTATCGAGTGATTAGCCGAACCGTGATTATGTCATTGATGTCCCGACTCGGAGGTTTCGGCATCATGGCACAATGATTCCTACTTGCGACGAGACCAGTTCCGGGGGTGGGCCACCACGCTATTGGAACGCTGCAACTGTAAGACTGCTTGTGTACCGAGGAGACCCACACCGGGATTGCATCTCTGATCTGACCATGTTACCACCATGAGCGCATCCTCTGACGATCAGGATCTATGTTAGAGATTGAATATGATGATTTCTTCAAGAAATTTGGCTTATTAATAAATACCTCCAGGTTACAAGGGTGTAATCAGTGAGTCTATACACTTTGATAAATTGCTTCAAATCTCCTGGCCAATTTCACAATTGCTTTCCTATATGTTTATATTCTGAGTTTGGGAAGTTCTAGAAAAATGAATTAATAAGGATTCCTACAAGTGAATTTCAATGAAAATGTTCTGATTGTGGCAGGTTTCTATGGTTGGCAATGGAACCAAACGGCTTATGTAAGGGTGCTGTGTTCTTACTGTTGTTTACAGGATAGGACAGACAAAGTCAACCAAAAATTTGACCTAGTTTTCTGGCTAAATGAGCTTTGTAAAATTGATAATAGCCTATGAAAACAAGTATCTCACATCAAAATAAAATCACTGGTACAGTATAGTAGACTTCCTTGATACAGATTTCAGTCAAGCTGAATTTTAGCTCAAAATTTTGTAGATTAAATTTAAAAAAAATTATATTACAGCTAAGAAGTGTATTGAGAACATTTTTGCTCTATATTATAGGGGTGAAAAAGCATTTGTTGTGGCAGAGTAAATTATTTTGTGGAACAGGTCAAAATGTCACAGGTATAGGTCCTTGATACAAGTGTGACACCTAATTCTCCATGCACGGAATTTGCGGCCTGTTGTAATTAGTCATCCATTTCTTTGTATTACTAGTGTGTTGCATGTCACCCTTTGGTAGCCCCAATATCTTTGTGGTCAGATTAAGGTCAATTTAGGTCAAATCCCACTTGGAGTTTTTGTAATTAGCAATAGGAGATGCATAGCTTCCCTAACCTGAACACTCTATGACAAAATCTCTCAGAAAAGTTGAGCAATCACTGATTTAAGATTGTATGTTATCAAAATTGAGAAATTTTAGATGAAAATAAATTCCTCCTGAATGCAATTTTTCTCCCTCCCTTGTGTGGGTTGGCTTAAATGTTGCTTATATATAGTAGATTCTTTGTGCAAAACACTGTATTACTGGAATGAGAATTGACCTTGGAAAATCATTTTGTATCAAGGAGGTATCCTGTATCAAGGAGGTATCCTGTATCAAGGAGGTCTACTATACTGTATGAGCCAATTTTTCTAGAACTATTTTTATTTCACTTATGTCAAAATTTTGGCCCCACCCTCTCCCTCAAAAAGACATTCTGGCAAAAATGTGCAATCAATAGCTACAATTAAGTAGCATATGATTCTGATAAAATTGTGAAAAAAAAAACTATATACTAATTCATAAACAAATAAATACAAATCCAGCACAATCATTACCCTGGCTGGAGACACTATACAGTGGGTCAAAAAACTGCCCCAATGTTTGTGCATTTTAGAAAGATTGATATTTTGTGAAGGAATGACATTAGCAAAAGTTCTTAAAATTTCCTATGATATACTAGAACATGTTGGCTATCTACAAATCTAATAAATTATGTAAGTCCAATCAAACCTCATTGCTCAATAAATATTAGGAACCATACACCAGCTATTTATTTCAGCCTGCTCAGCCTAACTCCACCCTCACTTGCCTATTCAACTATACACCCTCAGCCCTCAAACTATATACACCTCATGTATCTGTCTTGGTGTCACATGCACCTGTCAATTTGCTCCACTCATTTACATCAATCCCCATATGCTTGCAAATCCATTTTCATTTAATTTATGTTTAATATCCTTTTCATTACATTCTGCTCCACTTTCTTTATTTTGCAATTCCATTCTATTTCTGATATCCGATCTGTTACTATGTTCCTTATAGGGTAACTCCATTGGGAATCAGGGTGACACATCACCCCTCAATGTCATGGAGGAGATCAAGATTGTGATATAGTATTTCTGTTCTCGCTTTTCATGATCCTCGGACTTTCTTATCTATTATAGGAATCTAGTCGACTCCTCATAGATTTGAAAGTAGTATAAAGATCTTGTACATTCTGTAGCTCAGTCTTCAGTCAGATAATCAACTGAGATTTCAACTAAGCTTCCTTCCGTTCATATTAGACTTAATTACATCCTCACTCTTTATGAAATTAGGGTCCAGTGTGATCTGGTGGGTGCAACATTAAAGTTGAAGTCTTACCCTACTCTAAACCTTGCCATTGCTTCGACCTTGGGAGATATTATGTTTAATTATGACTATGTCATCTTTCATATCATAACAGTATTATCTGACTTCTACACCTGAATGCACTTTGCATATCATCTTTGCATATTATGACCATCATTAATACTCTTTCAACTGCTTGTAATCTACCCTTCATCGTAGAAGTTGATGAGATTATGAGCAAGTACAGTAGGATTGAAGAATTCTTTAGGCAGCTATTTAATTTATCTCCTCAGTATAGTCAATGACTGAGTGTATATTCGAAAATATACCTATTTAATTTATCTTACAAAAGAAATAAAAGAGAAATTAGCCCTGAGGCTTTGTACATAATATTATACAACTCACCTCCTCAGTATACTCAATGACTGAGGAGGGAGGCTTGCGCGGGTCGTGTCTCACCCGCATATACCTTGCAGCCAGCCCTTGACCCTATCGAAGGTTTGAGCCAGGCTGCCGGTTCCAAATCCAGGGAGCCGGCCATGCTAGTCACGTCGTGCGTGGACAAGCGCCCGTAAGTAGCGTACATAGTAGAATACGAATAACTCCCTCAATAATGAGGGTAAAAATACAAGTAAAATTGAGAAAAATAAAGAATTCAAAGGCACACAGAATGATACTGGAATCGATATGATAATACAATATATTGAGATTGCTCTCTCAGGGGTGAATGCAAGTTTGCACCCAACAGAAGTCTCAAACCAGTTGCAGGAGATTTCTGAACTTTGACGACTGTCAGAACAACCTTCAATTCATGAAGCTGGCCCATCAGGTGGAAACACTCCTCCTGACCCTGAGGACGATGACAATGAAGAACCCATTGATGATAACGATGTTGACGAAGCAAATCCTACTCTTAATACGAATGCTAGTGCTGACAAGATTGTCAAAACAGTCATTGAGCGATTACACCAACCACTCCCTAAACCCAATCCCAATCCTGGCCATCATGCAAAGATTCACAAGCCTGAGGTTTGTGATGGTACCAACCAAGCTAAGCTTCGCATAGTCTCTCCAGACCCTAAGCCAGCTAGGCTTGTGCCATATTGTGCCTAGAATGGTGGGCTTGAAGTACTGAAGTGTAGGGCCTGTGAGGTATGAAATAGCATACTGGACTCTTGACACATCCAACAAAAAGGCAGAAGGATGGTCTGGAAAGTTCAGCATGCATTGCAAGAAGACATTTGACAAGAACTTGAGACAAACTTTGGTCCATTCCACAATGCTGCACAAGCTGAAATCAAACTTGAGATGATAGTCATGAAAGATCATCATTGAGCAGCACGCTACTTCATCAACTTTGCCTGAGCATCCACTCATACTCAGTGGAATGATGCTGCCCTTGCACATGTGGCATACAAAGGGTTGGCCAAGCGTATCAAGGACAGCCTCCTTCACTTCCCTTGATTCAAATCCCTCACTGAACTCAGACAGTTTTCACTTGAGATTGACAGCAGGTACTGGGAACACAAGGAGTACGACAACTTCAGAAATCCTTCAAAGCCAAACGCATCCACTTCCAACCACTCCAACTCTAACAATGACAATCAGTCTTCCTCCAATTCCAAAACTTGATCAACAAGAGAAGTAAGAAGGGGGGGGAAAAGAATGGCAACAATAAGTCTTCCAACAATAACAACAATGCTAATGACATTTCATCTAAGCTCGGAAAAGATGGAAAGCTGTTGCCTGAAGAATGTCAAAGGCAAATCGACATGGGAGTGTGCCTCTTGTGTGCTTCAAAAGGTCACATGGTCAAGGACTGCTCCAAATCCAATTCCCAATCCTCATTGACTTGTTCTTCTAATAACAACAATGATAAAAAATCGATGGAAGCACGTGCGACAAAGGCAGGCATGACTGACACCAAAGCTGAAGACACTATGGCAACGAACTCAAAAAAATAAGCAGTAACCTCGGAAATGCATGAGCTGAGGATTGCATTAGCCTCACTCACATGCTCTTCTTGAATGCCCTTTCTCCTGTTTCTTGCATATCTTCTACTTCTGAGACTTCAAAAACTTCCTTAATAGTTAATTTGACTTGCTCTAGTATTCCCAAATTTCCTTTAGTTATGCTCTTAGATTGTGGTTCTTCAGACTGTTTTATTGAATCACGAGTTGTGAAAAAATATTCTTTGCCTACTAACTCTGTTCCTCCTATTCCATTGAAACTATTTGATGGTACTACTAACACTGTTATTACTCTGACCACTATGATCCCTATCCGATTTCCGACCAGCGAACTTCAGAACATTACCTTCTATGTAACATCGTCAGACAGCAGTTGCTCTGCAGTACTCAGCTTTAACTGGCTCACCTGCTACAATCCATTGATTGACTGGGTATTGGGGAGTATAACTTTCAAGACTGCAAAATAGACAACCGTTCTGACCCCTCAGCCTCACCCGCTACTTCACAGTCTAGCACCCCACTTCCAAGCAATCCATCGCCATCTCCAAAGTTGGAAGTGCTGCAGATAGCCCTAGTTAATACAGAAGCATTTGTTCACACCTGCATACTAGCAGGTTTGCAAGCCTTTCAACTCGACCTTGCAGATCCTGACAAATATGCTCAAGCCTCTACTACAGTCGACTCTTCCCACAACCTGGATAGCATTAAACAGCATGTTCCAGAATTCTATCATCACTTCGCTGATGTCTTTAGTAAACAGTGCAGTAATACACTAGCACCCCATAGACCTTATGACCTCAAGATCAACCTCGAGGATGGCACTTTGCCCCCTCTTAGCCCCATCTATTCCCTCTCAGTATCCAAACTCCAATCATTATGAGATTTCATTGACAAACACCTCAACATAGGCTTCATTCAACCCTCGCATTTGTCACATGGTGCCCCAGCATTGTTCGTACATAAGAAGGATGGCTCCCTGCAACTCTGCATAGACTTTCATGGTCTAAACAGAATTACAAAGAAGGACCGTTATCAACTTCCCCTTATTTCTGACCTCTTAGATGTCCCCAAGAAAGCTCGTCTATACAATAAAATCGATCTCCGACACCCTTACCATCTCATTCGAATCGCCAAAGGGGACGAATGGAAGACAGCCTTTAGGACTCGTTATAGATCCTTTGAGTAGCTTGTCATGCCATTTGGTTTATCTAATGCCCCTGCTGCTTTTCAGCACTTCATGAATGACATTTTCAGCGACCTATTAGACAATTGCACCATCATCTATTTGGATGACATCCTCATCTATTCCAATGACAAATCCTTGCATATCAAACATGTTTGTGAAGTTCTTTGACGATTATGCAAACACAACCTTTATGCTCAAGAAGACAAATGCTCCTTCCACCAAATGTCTGTCAAATACCTCGGATATATCCTATCACCCAACGGTCTTATGATGGTGGAAGACAAAGTCAAATGCATCACTCAATGGCCCAAACCATGTAAAGTCGAGGATGTCCAATCATTCCTCGGATTTGCAAACTTCTATCAAAGATTCATTTTCAACTATTCCTCCATTATGACTCCCCTTACTCGACTCACTTGCAAGGGTCTGGCATGGAACTGGAGTGAGGAGATGCTGTCAAGTACACATACCGAGACCTGTTTATTCGGCAGTGCCAACCGAGCAGTCACCCTATGTCCACGTCCAAGTGTCCACACCGCATGCATATCACTTGGTACGCCAGTCTCGGCTCCGCACATCCACCACCCACACTCCTTGTCCTCACCCCTCACATACACTACACCACTCACCATCCATTGATCCCATCATGTCCACTCCTCATTCCTCAACCCGCCTCACCTCGGGATTCCTGTCCTTGTATTATCCTTGGCCATGGCTCTATTGTTTTATAGTCCGTCGCTTCCTATTGTCCTATCCTTGGCCACATTTCTATTATTCTATCCCCGTTTCTGTTCCTTTATTCTAATTTTACTCATTGTGGACAATAACCACATGCTCTGCATACCTTGTTGTCTCACATTCCTTATTCCACATGTCGCTCCTTAAACCTATATAAGTAGGGCATGCATGTACATATTTCTTCATTCTGGGTATCGACTAGGCTTAGGCCCTTTGTCAAGTACACGTACCGAGGACCCGATAACTCGGCGGTACCGACTAAAATACTCCATTAGTAACCAAGCACGAACCATTCAATGAGTTGTTCTCGGCCAGACGCACATATCGGTCACACCCCTCATTCCTACGCCCACTCCTCACTCCTCGGTCCGCCTCACCTCGGCACTTCCTACCCTTGTGTTATCTTCGGTTATGGCCTTCTTGGCCATAGTCCGCCCGACCTTTCGACAACACCCATCGGCAGTACCGAAGTCCGTCAGTATCCGGCACTTGACACCCTTCTACCTTCTTCCCCTCTGTTAAGTCCTCTACTTGGGCAGGCATCATCGGCATCCTCCTGAGTACTCTGTCTGTTGCAAATCAGTGGCACACATGGAAGAGTAGGGTGCAACACACAAGTACGTTGAAGCCAAAGCCACTACTCCTGGCCTGTAGGACTTGGCCACTCCCATCCGACATCTCGGCAGTCCCAAAGTTCGTCAGTACCCGTGGCTTGACAGATGCATTTAATAAGCTGAAACTGGCATTCATGTCTGCCTCCATATTAAATCATTGGACTCCTGATTTGCCCTTGATTGTGGAGACAGATGCAGCAGATGACACTTTAGCAGTTATTCTCTATCAACACACCCCAGACAGCGAGCTTCATCCGATCACTTTTCATTCCCAAACTTTCACTTCCCCTGAACTCAACTATGATGTTCACAATAAAGAACTGCTTGCAATTTCCAACTCAAACAGCTTCCAGTACCAGAAAAATCCTGGAGCTTGATATCCATGGACTTCATCAAACAGCTCCCCATGTCTTTGGGATTCATGGCCATTGTTAAATCCACATGTCGGCGCTTAGCTAGAGGCTTCTGGAAGGGTTTCCAGAGGGTTCCGAATGGTTTCCGAAGGGGGGTTCATACTCCGGAGGCAGAGGGACTAAAGGTTGTGGGTTCACAGTCAGAATTGGAATGGGGACGGAAAGACGGAAGTGCCGGGGGTCTTAGGACTGTTCATGGTATAGGGCGGTACAAGTGGTTCGAGGTCGCAGGGACTTGGCTTCAACTTATGTGTTGTGCCCTCCTCAATCGTCTGTCCCTAATTTCGGAAAGTCAGAAAGTTTACTGGAACTGAATTGGAAACTACAACGCAGAATTAAGTTGATATTTGTACTGGCGAATAGTCCAGTCGACTGGTGACTTATATACATGTATCTAGTTCTTGTACTATCTTTTGCCGAGTAAAGACAAGGGGGGGAAGAGAGTACAAGGGGCAATATAGAACGAAAAACAAGGGAGTGAGGTACGCGATGATCCTATGCATCATTTATCAAAGGAGCAGAACCTTGACTTTGGAATCTTTGGAGGTTTGGAAATGCGGAACCTCGGATTGATGTATTGGAATATTAGAAAACGGTTATTCAGACTTTGAGCGGTCGGAAAGGTCCCGGAAATGGTGTGGGTGGTTGTGGGGTTTAATGTGGGTTTATTGGCGGCATGGGCCATAACAGCCATCCTAGTCATCATCAATCGCTTTTCCAACCAGTCTATCTTCATTCCCACTTCCTTTACCATCACTTCCTCTCAGCTCGCAGAACTCTTTGTACTTCACATATTCTCCAAACATGGCATTCCTTTTCATGTCATATCAGATAGAGGCTTGGAATTCATATCCCACTTCTGGCATTCTCTTGGGAAAGCCCTCAACTTCAAATTAAGTTTGACCTCAGGCTATCACCCAGAAGGCAATGGCCAGGCTGAGCATACTAATCAGACATTAGAACAGTACCTTCGTGTCTATTGCAACTATAACAAGACAACTGGGCTTTGTTATTACCCCTTGCAGAGTTCACCTATAACAATGCTCCCAGTGCCACTATGGGAGTCTTGCCATTCTTTGCCAACAAAGGCTACCATCCTAATTTCACCATTCATCCCAAACATGACCTGGATTCATCCCAAGCGCAAGACTTTATAGTCAACCTGGATGAATTGCACCAGCAGCTTTGAACCAGTATTCTCGATGCTCAACAAATGTACCAGATCTCAGTAGATGCTAATCAAATTCCATCCCCAGACTTTCCAATTGGCAGTCTCGCATTTGTCAAAGCCAAATACTTTAGGACTACCCACCCTATGAAAAGGCCAGCCGAGAAGTTTTTGGGTCCATTTCAAATCATTGCACATCCCGGTACTCACTCAGTTACTCTGAAACTCCCAGACTACATGAACACAGTATACCCTGTATTCCACATTTCAATGCTCAAGCCAGCCTCTCCTAATCCCATTCCTAATCCATTCAACCACCTCCACCTCCAGTCATCATCGATGGCAAAACCAAATTCGAGATATCTGAGCTCCTTGAATCAAAAATCAATAACCGATGTATAGCATGTAAGTTGTTGTACTTAGTACGGTGGGCAGGATACGAAGGCACAGATGAAGAAACTTCATGGCTCCTTGCAACAGAACTCAACCGCACTTCAGAACCCGTTTAAGACTTTCACAAGTTGTACCCATCCAAACCTGGACCATTACCTATTCCATAAGCACCTTGGAATTTCTCTTCCATTCACTCTCACTTATTCCATCTTCAAGTTCATTCATTTGACTCCACTTGCATTTCAGTTCCTTTCTTTCCGTTTTAAAGTTCAAACCTGTCAAGCCCCCGATACCAAGCTCCGGTTCACTCGGTAGTACCGACCAAACAACCCTTGCCTTTTAGTCCCACACACCAGTGACAAGTCATCCCTCGCCAGTACATGGTCTCGGCTCGGTACATTTGGTTCATCATTTGGTTCATTGTCCCAACCCCACCCTCCTATTGTCTATTATTCTTCTATTCCCTGTCCTTCCCCTTGCCCGTTTACCCTTGGAACACTCACTATTCATTGTCAGTCGGCAGTGGCCCCATTGTTTTATATTCGGCCACTCTCTATTGTTCTATTCGGCCACTCTCTATTGTTCTATTCTCACTCACTCTTTTGTTCTCGGTCATACTTTATTGTTCTATTATCATCCACATTCCTTGTTCTATTCTTGTTCATTGTGGACAATACCTCCACATGATTCTTCATACCTTATTGTTCTCCATTCCTTGTGCCACTCTGTTCCACATCTCACTTATTAGCCTATATAAGTAGCCAATGTATGTAGATGGTTCTTCGTTCTGGAAATCAACTAGGTTTACGCCTTCTTGTCCTCCCTTCCCCTGTCCCAAGTCCTTTACCTGGGCCGACACTCTCAGCACTCTCCCGGGTATCCCTCTGTCCCAAATCGGTGGCACGCATGGGAAGTAGGGTGCAACGCACGAGCACGTTGAAGCCATGCCACTACTTCTAGCCTGCAGGACTTGGCCTTTACCCATCCGACCCCTTCGGCTTTCCCGAAGCCTGTCAGTATGTCCGAGGCCTGACAAAACCTCAATTCCAATTCACTCATTAATTTCAAGCCACAATTCAGCTTCTCCCTTCCATTTCAAGTTCAACTCACAATTCCGATTCTTTCCTTCTTTCAGTTCAAGTTCAATCAAATCCAAAACAAAAGACAAAAAAAATACAAAAATTCTAAAGTCAAATACATTTTTCTACATTACATTCCTATGTCCAACTCTCCATCCTCTATGTCATCCCATGCATTCTCAGGCTTACCCACAAAATTTTCCCAAGTGGCTGGCAACCACACCCTAGTTGGCTCTTCCACCAAGTCCCTGCTTACCAACCTCTGATATGAAATTTGCAGAGCCAAGTTCCTCAATTCAGCTTGCAATTCTTCGCTGGTCATCCTGTTTTAAGATGTCTGGAACTTGTTTTCCAACATCTCCTTACAAAGAGCGTTGACTGATTCCATCAACCACTCAATTGTGAGAGTAAGAGTGATGACTGGTGAAGGCTCAGGAGGTGCAGGGGCTATGGGGGGTGGGGGAGGAACAACCGCAGGAGGCAGTGAGGGAACAGGAGGTGGTGATGGAGATGGTGGGGGAGAAGGATATGGAGGTGGAGGAGGTGGTGGCAGAGGAGGAAAAGGTGTTGGTGCCACAGTGGGCAGTGGTTATGACTCATGAGGTGGTAGGGACAGTGGGAGAGGCTGAGGAGATGATAGATCAGGGAGGAACAAGGGGGTACACACTCTGGGCTCCAACCTCAGTTTTTTCAAGGGGCCTGCCTCAATTTCATCTTCATTTTCCAGCATACCTCCCCTCAACCTCTTCTTCAACTTCAGACTTCTCTCCTCCTTGGGATTCTTCTTCCTAACCTTCCCCTTACCATTCCTCTTGCTCGTACCTCACCCCCTCTCATTGATGCTGAAACCTACTCCCCTCTGACCACACCAAACACAAGCTCCCAAGTCCAAATCCCCATTCCACTTCCTTAGGCATATGTTGTTGAATTTCGGTGATGCTGAGCAAGGACCGTGGAAAGGACAACTGTTTGGCTTGAGCAGAGGTAGTGGCTCGTTTCAAAAAGATGAGGAATTACAAATCATGTATGACTAACATGACATGGCAACCAATGTACAGATGCTGGTCAAATTATTCCAACACATGTTGCCTTGCTTTATGCAATGTTTGCAAGGCTTTTCAGCTGCTCAACCATTCAATCATCCTTGACGTCCAACTTGCCCTTCAATACAAGACACCATGGATGTCCTCCTTGTTGTAGCGCATCTGGAGTTGAGCATACTGCAAAACAAAGATCAGTAAAAAAATAAATTCCAAGACAAGACTTTACTCACTTTCTCACTTTTCGAATGCACTCCTTCAACCCATGGCTCTTGCATATCAATGGCATCTTGCTCTAGCAATGCCTGGCTATGTTTAATAGTCGAAGTTGAAGGAATGGGGATGTCAACAGGGCAGGAGGGTTCACCTCTGAGATAGCTGGTGATTGGCGAGGGATAGAGACCCATGAGCTTCTGCACATAGGCAGGGTTGATGTATAAGGGTTCTATTTGCAATGTTGACAATTGTTACCTCCCAAACTCCTTCACGACTACTCTTATATGCTCTTTCAATTCCAAACTCCAATGGGGCAACCATCTAGAACTTCATTTCCATGGCCTCATGGGACTCAGCCATAAGGGGGAATACTATTAGGAACCGTATGCCGGCATGCCTAACTTCATTTACATACATTTAATATCCTTTTCATTACATTCTGCTCTACTTTCCTTACTTTGCAATTCTGTTCTATCTCTGATATCTGATCTGTTACTATGTTCCTGGTAGGGTAACTCCATTGGGAATTGGGGTGACACATCACCCCTCAATGTCATGGAGGAGATCAAAATTAGGATATAGTATTTCTGTTCTCGCTTTTCATGATCCTCAGACTTTCTTATCTATTATAGGAATCTAGTTGACTCCTCGTAGATTTGAAAGTAGTATAAAGATCTTGTACATTCTGTGGTTCAGTCTTCAGTCAGATAATCGACTAAGATTTTGACTAAGCTTCTTTCCATTCATCTTAGCCTTAATTACATCCTCACTCTTTATGAGATTAGGGTCCAGTGTGATCTGGTGGGTGCAACATTAAAGTTGAAGCCTTACACCATTGCTTCATCCTTAGGAGATATTACATTTAATTATGACTATTTCATCTTTCATATCATAACAATAACTCAAACAACATAATCACTCATTGGGGCAGTTTCTTGACCCTCTATTATTTTCTCTGATTCTCAATGTTAGACACCAGTATAGGGTAGGAGTAGGTCATGTGAATCCACATCATGTCATGTGACTTGATTTGTATTGATTTGGTATGTTGAACTTGGTTCATTCTCTCTTTGACTCCCTGTCACAACCACAATACCATGCTCTGACTTACTCGGCAGTACTGACCGACTGACCCTTACCCATATCATCCCTCATGGTGCGTGGCTTCGGCTCAGTACACTTGGTTCATCATCAGGTTCATTCTCCTTACCCCACCCTCCTATTCTTTATTATTCTTCCACGTCCTGCCCTTCCCCTTACCCACTTACCCTCAGGACATTCACTATTCATTGCCACTTACTCGTGGCCCTATTGTTTTATATCTCGGCCACCCCTTATTGTTCTATTCCTTCCCACAAATCTCACTCGTTTATTATTGGTCATATTTCATTGTCTTACTTTCATATTTTTCTATTCTAGATCGCTGTGGACAATACCTCCACATGGTCTTCATACCTTATTCTTTTCTCCATGTCTTATGCCACCCTTATTCCACATTCCACCCCTCAGCCTATATAAGTAGTGAATGCATGTACATAGTTCCTCAGTCTGAGTATCAACTAGGTTCATGCCTCCCTACTCTCCTCCTTCTGTTCAGAAGTCCCTACTTGGGCCGACACCCTTGGCATCCTCTCGAGTATCTTTTCCATTACAAGTTAGTGGCATGCACAGGAGGCAGGGCGCAATGCATGAGTACGTTGAAGCCAAGCCACCCCAACTGGCCTGCAGGACTTGGCTGGTTCCAACCATACCATCGGTAGTACCGAGGCCTGACAGTCCCTACTACTACTATGAAATCCATCTCTGCTGAAATGTATTCTTCTATTGTTTCTCTCCTCAATGAGGGGTATTCCCATCATCAAATTCAAGCTTAGGACTGGCCTGGGGAAGGGTACTATTGGCAGGATCAATAGGAAGGTAAAGGGGGACAAGGAAAATCATCCTGGTGGTCATCCTTCCAAGCTTTTCCCTTATGATAAACAGTTAATTATCTGTCAAATCAGCTCTGAGAAGCTTATAAATTCCATCATATCTACCTCTGACACTCCTCAGACTATCAGGAATGTTGAAGGAAGCTGGCTTTAGATCAGCAACAAAGAAGAAAGTCCCTATGCTCAAGGGGTCTCATCATCAGCAACATCTAAAGTTTACCCAATACCATGAAAATTGAACTTTGCAGGACTAGAGAGGGTGTTGTGGACTGGTGAGACAAAAATCAATAGAATTCAACTAGGAGAACCAGTATTAGACAGGACCACTACACCAACTGTCAAACATGGAGGGGGGAATAACTTGATAGTTTGAGGGTGTATGGGCTGGAATGGGGTGGGGAAGCTGATACAGGTGCAGGGGAACATGGATGCAGTGCAGTTTTGTGAGATTTTGGAGGAGGGAGTAGAGGGGAGCATTGAAAGTTTGGAGATGGCTAAGGATAAGTGGTACTTCCAACAGGACAATGATTCAAAACATATCTCAAAAAAGGCAGACCAATGGATTTCTGATAAAAACATCAGTTCCATAAAGTGGCCTGCCTAATCTCCTTATCTAAATCCCATTAAACACCTATGGCAACACCTCAAGGCCAAACTCCAATAATATAAGATACCATCCAAAGGAGTACATGAATCATGGGACAGGGTGGCAAAGGAGTGGACTGATATACCACCAGAGACATGCCAGAAGCTAATAGAAAGCATGCATAGGAGGATACAGGCAGTTTCAAAGGCAAAGGGGGGTCATACAAAGTATTAGATTATAAAATAATAGAGGGTCAAAAAACTGCCCCAATGAGTGATTATGCTGTTTGATTTATTGAGCAATGAGTTTTGATTGGACTCATATGATTTTTCAGATTGGTAGATAGCCAACATGTTCTAGTATATCATGTGAAATTTTCCAATGTTTTGCTAATGTCTGTCAGGCCTCGGTGATACCGAAGGTACGGTCAGGAACTGGCCAAGTCCTGAAGGCCAGTCAGGGTGGCTTGACTTCAATGTGCTTGTGCGTTGCGCCCTGCCTCCTGTATGTGCCACTAATTTGTGATGGAAGAGATGCTCGAGAGGATACCAAGAGTGTCGGCCCAAGTGGGGACTTCTGGACAGAGGGAGGAGAGCAGGATGGTGTAAACCTAGTTGATACTCAGACTGAGGAACTATGTACATGCATTCACTACTTATATAGGCTAAGAGGCGGAATGTGGAATAAGGGTGGCATAAGACATGGAGAAAAGAATAAGGTATGGAGATCATGTGAAGGTATTGTCCACAGCGATCTAGAATAGAACAATATGGTATAAACGAGAGTAAGACAATGAAATATGACCAATAATAAACGAGTGGGATTGTGAGGGAAAAATAGAACAATAGAGGGTGGCTGAATATAAAACAATAGGGCTGCGACCGAGTGACAACAAATAGTGAATGTCCTGAGAGTAAACAGGCAAGGGGAAGGACAGGGAATAGAAGAATAATAAAGAATAGGAGGGTGGGGTAGGGATAATGAACTAAATGATGAACCAAATGTACCAAGCCGAGACTATGTGCTGGTGAGGGATGATATGGGTAAGGGTCGGTCAGTCGGTACTGCCAAGTAAATCAGAGCATGGTATCGTGAACTTGACAGAATCCCCCCTCTAGTGGCTGAACCCATGAAGCTGATAGGCAGTGTGAGGTTCACGAGTATGGGTGGGGGCTGGAGGAGATGACTGTTTTGTAAGACGGAGGGGGCTGTGAATAGAGATGGGTAGTGGAGGCCTCCAAGGGTGAGTGGTGCTTTATTGTGCTGTTGACAGCCTATTAAGACAAAAGGGCTTCATTGGGAATCGGTGTGTTGGGTTGGCCGATCTTGGTGTACGTTGGTGACCTTGCCTGAGTGGTTTTGGGCAGGGTCGATGGGTGGGATTGGCTGGGAAGACTGCCGTGAGTGGGCCCAATGGTTCTCAGTCAGTGGGTATGAAGTATGGGTGGGGCCGTGTCAGTTGGGATTCGTTATCGGGGGTTCCCCTGACAGGGCATCTCTCCCTTCTTTGCCAACAAGGGACATCACCCGAACCTCACCATACACCCCAAACATAATCTTGCCTCCTCTCGAGTGCACGAGTTTGCCGTAGACCTAAACCAACTCTACGGAGCTCTGAAAGAACAAATCAGTCACGTCCAATTATGATATCAAGTCTCGGCAGATTCCCATAGACTCGCTGCTCCCAAATTCCCGGTCGGATCTTCAGTATTCATTAAAGCTCAGTTTTACCATACCACTCGACCCTCCAAGAAACTGGCAGAGAAATATCTCGGCCCCTTTGAAGTAATAGCTCGAGTTGGCACCCATTCCTATACCCTCCATCTACCCAACTCTATGTGGGCAGTACACCCGGTCTTCCACATTTCGATGCTCGAGCCCTCTACCCCTAATACCATACCCGATCAAGTTCAGCCTCTGCCTCCCCCTGTCGAAATTGATGGGGAAATCGAGTATGAAATAGCTGAAATCCTTGACTCAAAAACCGACCGAAGACGCAGGCCTTGCACCCTGCTCTACCTTGTCGGTTGGACAGGTTACAAAGGCACTGAAGATGAAATGTCTTGGTTACTAGCGACCAAACTGGGTAACACTCCCGAGATTGTAGCAAAATTCCACCTTGCCTACCCTGATAAGCTAGGCCTGTGGCCTCTGGAACCTGATTAGAGGTTCCTACATGCCTCCTCTCCCCTACCATTTTCCATTTTTTCTCTTTTAATATGTTCCTCATTCGGTCTCTACCAAAACCCGTTCCCTTTTTCCTTTTCTTTTTTCCCTCAATCCTACTCTGTCCTCTCCTGAACCTTTTCTGGAACCACCTCAAACCCAAGTTGGTCCATCTTTCCGGCTGGTCCCACCCATTGACCTTGCCTAAAACTACTCAGGCAAGGTCACCAACCTACACCAATATCAGCCAACCTGACCCACCAATTTCCAACAAAGCCCTTCTTTCTTAACAGGCTATCATGAGCCTGATAAAGCCCACTCAGCCTAGGGGGCCTCCACCACCCATCTCTATTCACAGCCCCCTCCTTCCTACAAAACAGTCGTCTCCTCCAGCCCCCACCTGTACTTGCAAACCTCACACTGCCTATCGGCTTCATGGGTTCAGCCGCTAGAGGGGGGATACTGTCAAGTCCACGATACCATGCTCTGATTTACTCGGCAGTACCGACCGACCGACCCTTACCCATATCATCCCTCACCAGTGCGCGGTCTCGGCTCAGTACATTTAGTTCATCATTTGGTTCATTATCCCTACCCCACCCTCCTATTCTTTATTATTCTTCTATTCCCTGTCCTTCCCCTTGCCCGTTTACCCTCAGGACATTTACTATTCATTGTCACTCGGTCACAGCCCTATTGTTTTATATTTGGCCACCCTCTATTGTTCTATTTTTTCCCTCACAATCTTATTCCTTTAATATCGGTCATATTTCATTGTCTTACTCTCATTTATACCATATTGTTCTATTCTATATTGCTGTGGACAATACCTCCACATGGTCTCCATACCTTATTCTTTTCTCCATGTCTTATGCCACCCTTATTCCACAATCTAGGGAGTGTTACTGAGTTCAGTTGCTAGTAACCAAGACATTTCATGTTCAGTGCCTTTATAACCTGTCCAATGGACAAGGCAGAGAAGAGGGCAAGGCCTGAATCTGCGGTCGGTTTTTAAGTCAAGGATTTCAGCTATTTCTTACTTGATTTCCCCATCGAGTTCGACAGGGAGAGGCAGAGGCTGAAATTGATTGGGTATGGTATTGGGGGTAGAGGGTTCGAGCATCGAAACGTGGAAGACCGGGTGTACTGCCCGCATAGAGTTGGGTAGATGGAGGGTATAGGAATGGGTGCCGACTTGAGCTATTACTTCAAAGGGGCCGAGATATTTCTCTGCCAGTTTATTGGAGGGTCAAGTGGTACGGAAGAACTGAGCTTTAACGAATACTGAAGATCCAACCGGGAAATTGGGAACAGCAAGTCTCCTGGAGTCTGCCAAGACTTCCCCGGCACACTCTCGTTCGACCACCTCAACTACCCCTTGCATGCGCCGTGTCTGCAAAACCCCCGTCCTTTGAAAAACAGGTGGGGCGCACAACTCCCGACCCTCGGCACTAATTCCCTCTTCCAGTGACTCGAGGACGTGTTACAGAAGACCAGGTCAGGTCACTGCAGCCTTCGGCGACTGTCCCAATGGTCCCTCCACCGCGCTCCTACGTACTGCAAACCCCGAGAAGCGGCGTAGATGGAAGGTGTGCAAGCCGGGCGCGATCCTCACACAACGCGGTAGTGTGCGCACCCGATTTCCGTACCAGGCCCACGCCCGACGCGACAGGATGTGACACACTGAGAGCGCAACGCACCTTGCCCTCTCGTTCTTGGCACTCGAGATTGACCGCCGTATCTGCCACACCACCTACCATTGTTGCTGCGTTCGATGGACCTGGCTTGCCCAAGGCGACGCATACACCCTATCGTCCGCCTCGATCGCAATGTTGATACGGGAGAACGGCGTCACAATGCGATATCCTCATGCCCTCTCGTGTAGCGCCTGCACGTCCAGTGTAGGAACGGCCCACGCGAAACCTAAACGACCCGATTGCAGGGCCTTCCGTGACACAACAGCATGGCCACCTGGTTCTGGTGACCCCCCTGCAGTCGTTTCCCGATGGCCACATCGGTCGAGCCATGTCGCCCACACCCGTTTGACACCTCTGCTGCACACCCCTCCAACACGCGTTTCAAGCAAGCTACGATGGTCGTCCCAAGGCTCACATGCCTGCGGGTGGTGGCTCTCTGTACACTCACAACCCTTCGTGTTTCTGCTACCACATCGGGCTCCCTCCACTACCAGTACTACACGCAGCGACCTCACCCTTGCTGTGTAGCCTCGGTGTGCTGAAGCATCCACATGCTCAAAGGCCTGGTGTGTCTTGACGCGAATGGGATTCCGTTCTGTGCGATCTCCACTTCCCAAAAGCCGCTCGGCATCCCTGTCCTCACCGTCGGTACCATCCAGGGTGCCACCGGCAAAGGTGGTTGGTATTAGGCGAGCGGTAGTGACGGGTCAGAGTGCCTCAATGACGTTTTGGGTGTTGAGTCTAGCCGGACCTTCATGGCATCAAATAAAACCGGAGACCCCCACTAAGTGACTTCACATACTGCTACGCAAGTTGGATCATATCTCTTCATGATGGGTGGACACGACAGGTCAAATGCAACCACGATCTCGAGGAGGATGCCATTAATGGTAGAGCGGAGTAATTGGGTATGGTAGCTGGGAATAGTAGGGGTGAACTAGAGCTGTGCGGTGTGTACTTGAAACACGGAAGAACGACCACCGGACTAGCCCTCCATCCCAACGTTGTGCCAGAATTAGGACACGCTAGCCCAGCGGACGACGAGCATTATCAAACACCATATGACTTGAACTGGTCGTCAACAATGTCGCCGCCGATTCCAAGGCCAACATAGCACTCGGCATGTACGAGTATCGAGCTCGATGAGCAAACATGTCCGCTGCACTGCCTGCCATCGTCGCGGTGTTCAATGGATTGGGGTTTTCTGGGTCGGTATATCGTGTACTCACTGGCATCCACCACGACCCCCCTCTTCTCTCCGGCACTGCACGCGGCCTCATGCGGACGTCAACAAGTGAAGGCGTTAGTGCCAACCCGCCCAAGAGTGAGCTTGCTGGAACCCTGGCGACAACGTTCACCGCGTTTGGTGGTATCCTGTTCGGGTACGAGAGGAAGGCGATCTCTATCCTTGCCGTGATGACTGGACTCACCGCAAAACGGGCGTCATCTTCTCCTAAGAAGACGACAACGGCTGTGTTGCTCCCACGGCCCTGCGGCGGCAAGATAGGTGCGATCGTGCTCCCCCTCACCACGTGCTCTCTCTCACGAGCCACGATCGATGATCTACGGGCTCAACTTGGGATCCCCAGAGGCCGAGTAACCCTAACCCTAACCCTAACCGCACCCGTCATCATCGCTCTGACCGCTACCGCTTGCTCCGGACCATGCCCGCTCGCGTCCCTGCGTATCCCCCTTCCACATCCTCACTCGTTCCCAGCTGCCGTTGCCCGACGCTACGTCCACGCAGCCCTCAAGTTCCGCCTCTGTCACAGCCAATGAAAGGCTGCGTACACGCGTCCTCCCGCTCACCCCCGAGACAGAGTCCCCACAACTACTCCCGCTGTTGTCGCATACGTGCTAGCATCTGCTGAGCCCTTCTATCTGAGCGCATGATCACTGTCACCGCCCTTGTACCTTGTGCCCCTAGGCCTCGGCCCTCGGTCGATCGGGTCATGCAACACACTTTCCTTCGGCACCCTTTGCGTCGAGGCGCCGCAATCTAGAGAGGGGGTGA
>QLPI01005666.1:0-21784 GCA_003314275.1 Chroogomphus rutilus | reverse complement strand
CCTTACCAGGTATGCACCAATATTGTACTTAGTTTCCTTTTAATCTATATTCACTTCTGGATCCCCTTACCAGTGTCTGACTGGGTCTGTGGGTAGGCTTAGGGTTAGAGTCCCTGAGTCAGGTCTAGGGAGAAGGCCAGGGCTGGGTGGTGTCCCGCTGGTTCTAGCTCCCAGCAGTTGCCCAGGAATCAGTACCAGCGTGAGTTGCCCTTACAACTTCCCAGTCGGTATGGAGAATGATGTCTGGCATGGCATGGAGCGCCATAGTGATGGTGCTTATATACAGTAGTTAGTAGGCGAAGGGTTCCCTAGAGTTTTCTCTTTGGATCCCCCTTTGCTAGATAGGCTAGTCATTATGTATTAGGTACTATACTAAACCTTTGGATCCCCCTTTGCCAGTGCGTGGCCCAAGGGTAGAACACCTACTTAGGTTGCCCTTACATGCCCCTGGTGGAGTTTGGAGCATTATTGTAGGTGAATTCAGCTAGTGGCAACAGTTTGGACCAATTGTCCTGTTAGTAGTTGCAGTAGACTCGAAGGTACTGTTCCAGGGTCTGATTTACTCATTTGGTTTGGCCGTCAGCTTCCAGGTGGTAGCCTGAGGTGAAGTGTAGGCGCATGTTGAGGGCTTTACTGAGTGACCTGAAGAAGTAGGAGACAAACTCGCTTCCACGGTCAGATGTTACATGACTCGGTACACCGTGCTTGGAGAAGACATGAAGTACAAACAGTTTAGCCAATTCGACGGAAGTGATTGTATGGACTGTAGGAATGAAGATACTCTGTTTGGTGAGTCTGCAAACTATCACTAGTATCGACGTAAAACCCAAAGACTGGGGGAGTTGTTCAATAAAATCCATGGATATGGAATTCCATGGTTGTTTGTGATGAGATTATGAGCAATTGTACAGTAGGTTTGAAGATTTTCTTAGGCAATCTATTTAGTTTTCTCCTCAGTGTAGTCAACCACTACAAGTATATTCAAGAAATATACCTATTGAGTTTTCTTACAAAGTAAAAGAAATAATAAAATCAGTCCGGACACTACTGTATTATATTATACAACTCACCTCCTCAGTGTAGTCCACCACTGAGGAGGGAAATATGTGCGAGGAATGTTTCACCCGCACATATACTAGAGCCGGCTCCTGACCCTATTGAAGGTTTGAGCCAGGCTACCGGTCCCTATCCAGGGAGCCAGCCATGCATGTCGTCTGGTGCATAGGCAAGCGCCCATAAGTAGCGTACACGTAGAAATACAATATCTCCCTCAATATTGAGGGTAAAAATACAAATAAAATACAAAAAATTAGAGAATTAAAAAGCGCACAGAATGACATCGGAATGGATATAAAAATACAGTATATTGAGGTTGGTCTCTCAGGGGTGAGATGCATGTTTGCACCCAACAGTTTGGCAATGGGAAGTTGCTTTAGGAAGCCATAGAGTTTGTGCTGCTGTGATTTCAAATGCATACATGTGGTGCAATATTTGCAGAAGTTGATGACCGAGGTGCATAAGCCTGGCCAGATGTATTCGCGGTGGACCAGGGCTAGTGTTTTGTTTTGACCGAAATGTCCCAAGAGGATGTGGTCATGCTTGTATTGTAGAATGCATAATCTGAGGTTATTTGCATCAGGGACATAGATCCAGTTTTCTAACCGAAGGAAACCGTCTGGGGTTTGTGTCCATCTTGGGTTTGGTGTTTCAGGGGTACTGAGATGGGACATTGCCATGGGGTTGGTCTGGAGGGCTGAATGTATATTGGAGTGGAGTTTTTCTGAGTCCATGATGATGCTTGCTCGTAAGGTTGGAATGATAAGGTGCATAGCTCGAAGGGATTCCACTAATTGAGTAGTTGTAAAAATCAGTCGGAGGTTTTGAGGGTTGATGGTGCCATAGTTGTTACCCCCCTCTTTAGGGTAGACGTCCCATTGTCTAGTTAAAGTGTCGGGTTTTGTGACGAGTTTTCTGGGACAGAAATGGATAGTGATATTGAATTGGCAGAGGTATCTAGACCATCGCACCTGTCTACATGTCAGGATTTTAGTGGTGGAAAAATATTCGAGATTCTTGTGGTTGGTGATGACATCTATGGGGTTGGCAGAGCGTTCTAGGTAGTGCTGCCATCACTTGAACACCTCAAAGATTGCTAAAAGTTCCTTGTCATGAGAATCATAGTTTAGCTCAGGAGTGGTAAAGGTGTGGGAATGAAAAGCAACGGGATGAATCTTGTCTTCGGAATTGATAATGAAAAGAATGGCCGCAAGGACATAATCTCAAGCATCGGTTTCCATGACCAGAGGTAGGTCAGGTTCCCAGTAATGCAGGATGGGTGCCAAGGTAAAGGCCATTTTGAGCAGGTCAAAAGACTTTTGACAGTCCTTGGTCCAGGCCCATGGCATGCCTTTACAGGTCAGCTGAGTAAGAGGTATAGTGATGTCTGAATAGTTAAAGATGAAGTGACTGTAGAAATTGGCAAAACCTAGGAAGGATTGGATGTCCTTGACTTTCCTCAGTTCAGGCCATTCACGGATGGTTTTGACCTTGTCATCAGACATGGTGAGGCCATCAGTATATAGGATGTAGCCGAGGAATTCGACCATGTCTTTGTGCCATTTGCATTTACTGGCTTTGGCAAATAAGCTGTTTTTTCTGAGTCGATGGAGCATCTCTCGAATATGTTCTCGATGTTCTTTGAGTGAGTCTGAATAAATTAGTATGTCGTCTATATAGGCAACAGTACAATGGTCTATCAGGTTACCAAGAATGTCATTCATGAATCTTTGAAAGGCCGCAGGGGCATTGGAGAGGCCAAACGGCATGACTAGCCATTCATAGGCCCCATTCCAGGTCTTGAAGGCAGTCTTCCATTCTTCTCCCTTGGCAATTGGGATCAGATGGTACACGTGCCAAAGGTCAATTTTTGTATAAATTTGAGCTTTTCAGGGGGCATCTAGGAGGTCAGTGATTGGAGGGAGAGGGAACCAATCCTTCTTGGTCACTTTGTTTAGTGCTTGAAAGTCCACGCATAGCCGAAGGGAGCCATCTTTCTTTCAGACAAATAGAATTGGTGCCCCGTGCAGAGAACGGGAGGCTCTAATGAACCCCATGTTCAGATATTCGTTGAGGAATTCACACAGGGTTTCTAGTTGTGATTGTGACAACAAGTATAGGGGTGGATGAGGCATCTTGGCACCATCTTCCAAGGTAATCTTAAGATCATAGGGTTGGTGGGGTCCTAGAGTGTCAGCTTTTGTTTTACTGAAAATATCAGCAAATTCATGATACTCTTTTGGGACATTTTCCAGGTCAACCAGGTCAAGGGGAATGGACAGAATAGATGAGACCTTGGCTGATCATGCCAAAGCAGTGTCGATGGCCGAAAGGTCCAGATGGAAACTTGCAAACCTTCCAGTTTTCAGGCACATGCAAAGGCGGCTGCATTGACTAGGGCTATTTGCGGAGCTTCTAATTTTGGAGAGGATCCTGGTTGAGGCCGTGGAGCAGTGGCAGGTGCCGGCTGAACCGAAGGCATCGGGACACACCTAGGGTCAATAGCGGTTTTTTCGAACGTAATACTGCCCAATACCCAATCAATCAATGCATTGTAGCATGTGAGCCAGTTGTGACCAAGTACTACCGATACAGACAAATCTAGTGACATGACATACATACAGATGGACTGAAGTTGTCCTGATGGAAATTTGATAGGCAGTTCTACAGATTCAGTAATGACCGAGTTACATAGTAGTGCCATCAAATAGTTGGATTCTATGAACCAGTGAGTAGAGCCTGAATCAATTAGGCATTTAAGAGGGGTCGCCAAGGAACTCGGTATCAAAACAGAAGATAAGGGAATTATCAAAGAATTTGGATTAAGAAGGGCAGAAGAATTGAGCTTAACCTCAGTACTAGCATGTCAAGTGCACGTACTGAGTATCCAGTAATTCGGCAGTTCCAACCAAGTAAATCGGACTACGTCCATGCCCTGTGTCCAAGCCGCATGCCAGTCACTTGGTACACCGGTTTTGGCTCAACTCATCCACCATCCACATTCCTTACCCATCTCTCATTCACCTTACCTCAATCATCATCCATTAATCCCATCACGTCTACTCCTCATTCCTTGATCCGCCTCAGCTCAGGACTTCCTCTCCTTGTATTATCCTCGGCCATGGCTACATTGTTTTATAGTCGGTAACTCCCTATTGTCTTACTCTTGGCCACATTCGCATTATTCTATCTTTTATTGTTCTATTTCCGTTTGCATCCCTTTATTCTAATTTTACTTGTTATGGACAATAACCACATGCTCTGCATACCTTGTTGTCTCACATTCCTTATTCCACATGTTGCCTCTTAAACCTATATAAGTAGGGCATGCATGTACATATTTCCTCATTCTGGGTATCGACTAGGCTTAGGCCCTTCTACCTTCTCCTCCTCTGTTAAGTCCTCTACTTAGGCCAGCATCATTGGCATCCTCCTGAGTACCCTGTCTGTTGCAAATCAGTTGCACACATGGAAGAGTAGGGTGCAACACACGAGTACATTGAATCCAAAGCCACTACTCCCGGCCCGTAGGACTTGGCCACTCCCATCCAACACCTCGGCAGTCCCAAAGCTCATCAGTTTCCAAAGCCTGATATAGCACTTGCCAAGTCAATGAAACTCCCAGTGTGTTGGGGAGCTGAAGAGTTGCTGATTAGTTTTTTGACTTGGCCACCTCCGCTGATTTCTCAGCTTCAATGCTTGAGGCACTAGTCGCCTTGCAGGTAGCAGACCTAGATTCTGGGGGCATAATCTTTAAGAGGTAAGACACACAGGCAGGAGTGTGAGTCTGAGTATACTATCAGGCCTCGGTGATACCAAAGGTATGGTTGGGAACCAGCCAAGTCCTTTACGCCAGTTGGGGTGGCTTGGCTTCAATGTGCTTGTGCATAGCGCCCTGCCTCCTGTGCATGCCACTAATTTGTGATGGAAGAGATGCTCGAGAGGATGCCAAGAGTGTCAGCCCAAGTGGGGACTTCTGAACAGAGGGAGGAGAGTAGGACGGCGTAAACCTAGTTGATACTCAGACTGAGGAACTATGTACATGCATTCACTACTTATATAGGCTAAGAGGTAGAATATGGAATAAGGGTGGCATAAGACATGGAGAAAAGAATAAGGTATGGAGACCATGTGGAGGTATTGTCCACAGCGATCTAGAATAGATCAATACGGTATAAATGAGAGTAAGACAATGAAATATGACCGATAATAAACGAGTGGGATTGTGAGGGAAAAATAGAACAATAGAGGGTGGCCAAATATAAAACAATAGGGCCGTGACAGAGTGACAATGAATAGTGAATGTCCCAGGGGTAAACGGGAAAGGGGAAGGATGGGGAATAGAAGAATAATAAAGAATAGGAGGGTGGGGTAGGGATAATGAACCAAATGATGAACTGAATGTACCGAGCTAAGACCGCGCACTGGTGAGGGATGATATGGGTAAGGGTCGGTCAGTTGGTACTGCCGAGTAAATCAGAGCATGGTATCGTGGACTTGACAATGTCATTCCTTCACAAAATATCAATCTTTCTAAAATGCATCCACATTGGGGTAGTTTTTTGACTCCCTGTATAATGCCTGATGGACTATGAAATCAGAATAAGGATCAGGTTGTTGAAGTAGACCAACTCCAATAACACCTACAGATCATGAATCTGACAGGGAGTTGCTGTCAGGGTTTGGTAATGCCAAAGGTGTAGGTGGGAATAGGCCAGGTCCTGCAGGCCGGTAGAGTGGCTTTGGCTTCAACGTGCTCGTGTGTTGTACCCTACTCTCCATGCATGCCACCAATTTGGGATGGAAGGGGAACTTGAGAGAGTGCAGAGGATGTCAGCCCAAGTAGTGGACTTTAACAGGGAAAGGAAATTAAAGGGGCCTATGCCTAGTCGATACCCAGAATGAGGAAGTATGTACATGTATGTGCTACTTATATAGGTTAAGAAGAAAGATGTGGAATAAGGAATGAAGAACAATAAGGTATGCAGAGCATATGGGTATTGTCCACAACACTTCAAGGATAGAATCAAGGAATGTAAATGAGAATAGAACAATGAAGATAGGATAATAGAAATGTGGCTAAGGATAGGATAATAGGAAGTGACCAAATATAAAACAATAGGGTTGTGGCCGAAGATAAAACAAGGACAAAATGTCCCAAGGTTGAATGGGTTGAGGAATAGGAGTAGACAGGGTGGGATTAATGGATAATGAATGAAGGAGTGGATGAAGGATGGTAATGAGGTGTGTGGATGGTGAATGTGCCAAGCCAAGACCAACGTACCAAGTGACTTACATGCGGCTTCATCACTTGTGCATGGACATAGTCTGATTGCTTGGTCGGCAGTGCCAAGTTCCCAGATACTCAGTACGTCTACTTGACAGTTTCCAACTTCCACAACTACTCCTAAATTAGGGAATATTTATTACAACTATGCCATGGGTGGAATGAATATTGGTTTGGAAGGAGAGGAACCCAAGAGTGAAGGAGGCTCTGAAGCAGACAATTATGAATATGAGGACTCAGAAGTGGGTCCATGTTCAGAATGGGACAAGGATGATCTTCAAGAACAGCTCTTGTATCTCACTGTTAACCAGGGAGATGACTTAAACCAAGAAGATTGTGTGCCACCTCAGTTAAGGGAAAAAAGTGGTGAAAAAGCAATAGTGTGTTTATATTGAACCCTGATTGAAAAATATATATATTTATAATAAATTGTCAGGTCAGCTAAATAAGTCTAAGAAGAGCCCAGATGTCACGAGCAAGTCCAGTTGCACAAAATGTTGGTATAAGAATGCAAATGCAAATCAGAAATCCCTTGATACATTTGGGTTTATGTCTATGCCTAGACTAGCCACCAACAATAAATCCCTTCAATTAACCAGAGACGTGGGACTGGGCCTGAAGGTTTTCAGGAGATCATACTGCCAGACCCAGGGGAAGGGGAAGGTATGTTGGAGAAGTAGTGCATGGGTACAGGGTATATAGAGAACAGGACTCACTAGCAAGGGGTTTTAGGTTTTCCTCTTAGGAATTCCTCCATTGCTAGGTGAAGTCCCCTTCCCTCATGTACATAGATGAATGACTAAATTTAGGAATCCCCTGTCAAGCGTCAGTTACTGACGGACTTCGGTACTGCCGAGGGGTGTTGGCAAAAAGGTCGGGCGGACTATGGCCAAGTCCTGCAGGCCAAGAGTAGTGGCGTTGGCTTCAACGTACTTGTGCATTGTGCCCTACTTGCCATGCGTGCCACTGTATTTGCCACAGACAGATACTCGAGGGGATACTGATGATGCTGGCCTGAGTCGAGGACTTAACAGAAGAGAAGAAGGTAGAAGGGCCTAAGCCTAGTCGATACCCAGAATGAGGAAATATGTACATGCATGTCCTACTTATATAGGTTAAGAAGCGACATGTGGAATAAGGAATGTGGAACAATAAGGTATGCAGAGCATGTGGTTATTGTCCACAAAAATTAAAATAAGGAATGCAACGTGGGGATAAAACAATAAAAGACAGGATAATAGAATGTGTCCAAAGATAGGACAATAGGAGGTGCCAGAATATAAGACAAGGCTTGTAACCGAGGATAGTACAAGGACAGGAAGTCCCGAGGTAAAAAGGGGCCGAGGGGTGGGGACAGGGAGTGTGGATGGTGGACATGCCAAACTGAAAACCGGCATACCAAGTGTCATGCATGCGACGCGGGCACTTGGTCGTGGATATAGAATGTTTACTCGGTTGGTAATGCCGAATAGATGTGTCTCGGTACGGTACTTGACATCCCCCGATTGCTAGGCACTGTGTGATAGCTCTTAGGCACCACTGGGGTTGCCCTTATAGGATGGCTAAGTGGGTTCAGGCTAATGAAGGAAATTTTACAATAATTGTTCCAACATTGCAGGATGGTGAGAAAGAAATCATTCCTAACTTTCAAGATGAGTCTTGTTTCCATGCAAATGAATACAAGCCATCAGCTTGGTATGAGTTACCATAATTATTTGAAATGAATTTTACAACTTATATAAATCAATATTTTCAGGATTAAGCCAGGCCAAACAGTTTTGTACAAAAAAAAGGATGAGGCCAACTTATATATGCATTGGAATATATGAATCCTTACACTAGTTGCCTTGTTTGTACTAAGGAGGATGGAAAAATACTTGATGAAGCACACATAGTTATTTACCCTGGATTAAATGGCAATACATGGGGGGATGTTGTTAAATCTGCATGTCAGGTGCTTAATAACAGATACCAAGAGATTCTAAGGGGATTTTTCAGGGAGAGGCAGGTTCCAAGGACTAAGGGGGTCGAGGGTCATAAGGTTGAGAGTTGAGGAAATGGAAGGGATGGAAGGTGGCCGCTCCGTATAATTGCATTATATGCTCTCACCACTCTTCTCTGTTCTCCTCAGCTAGAGGCCGACACCTTTAGTAGACAATGGGACGTCTACCTAAAAGGGGGGGGGGTGGTGACTAGCTAGATATAATTTGAACTATGAAATCTCCCCTCCCGAAGACATCCCTCTCCTAAAAAAACCCCTCCATTCACCCATCTCTATTCTCTGTCCCCTCTTTCACTTCCTCCATTCTCCCTCTGTTCCCTCAGTTCTACTCCTACATCATCCTGAATTCCCTTCACAATCATCCCAACACTCCACTTCCAACATTATGAACACACCCATCCCAGACAACTTCCAGTCCATCTGTCACCCCCTTTGTTCTTTCTGTTTACCAGCCAGGAAGACCAGACACCTTGGCCCATATAACTTGTTATTTCCCCTGTCACACCTTTTCTGTCTTTCAGTGAAAAAAAAAATCTATATTTTTTAATCTATTTCAATAATCTCACTATCCTGATCATCTTCATCCTCCCTCTGCTTCCCCTTCCCTTCATCCACCTCCTTACCTGACTCCCCATCCTTTAGTTGATCCTGGCCTGCTCCCGGCCCTCTTGCATTTTTGGGACCTCCTGAATGCCCCTCTGCCATGAGGAACAGTGCATTCTCTATCCAGAAGTTACTTCTGAGGAGCTCCTCTAACAGCTCCACCATTCTCCTCCTAACCGATAGTTCGGCCTGTGGTACTTCTATGCCAGGAGTCCCCCTGCTTGGCTTCATGGTACAGGCCTGCCTTGGCCTCTTTATCGGTGGGTTTTCTACCTCCTCATCACCTTCTTCACTTTCCAGCTCAGTCTCCTCTTCACCCTTGTCCTTGTCCCAAATAACTGGGCAGCTCTTAGCCCTGGACACCTATGGTGCAGCCAGGCTGCACCCAACTCTGCACAAGCAGCATATCCCGCAGGCGGCCCCTATGGATCGCACTATGCATTCAACCTCCTGTTTCTCACACTTCTGGCAAGGTGGATGGAGTGATGGCGACCACTCCTGGGTCGGCTTGTTCTTGCGCTATTAAAACAAGTCAATAATAGAACATATGAAAAACCTACTACCACTCACCTGGGCCCCTCTTCCACTCACCTGGGCCCCTCTTCCACGTCCTCTCATACTTGGCCTTTTACTGGGCCCTGCCTCCGCACTCCTACCCCTCTTCTATGCTGGAACCTTTGGCACTCCTGAGATTTGGGGGACCTTCACTTCTACACGTTCAGCCATTTTGGCCCATTGATTTTCAGCCTCTTGGCCATTCTCTTCCCTGTCCACAGTCATTTGATTTTCCACTACCTGTTTTGCAGTAGCAGCCTTCTCAGTCATTCCCGGGGCTACTGCCCCTACTGAAACAACCTCCTCGTCCACCCCCTCGGTACCCTCGGTGGCCTCTCACATTTCCTGCTCTGCCTTTTCCTTCTCCTCCCAATCACACTGATGGATGACCCATCTCTCTTCGAACTCCCGCTCATCATTATTGGTTTTGGCACCCATTTCTTCCGATTCTTTGATTTTTGATGGAGTGGAGTCATGCAGTTGGCGGATGGGAAGCCTAGGAACTTCCCAAACAATCCAGGACACCATATTTAGGCATCCCAAACCCTAATTTCAATCTCTGACTGCCGGCTTCATGGGTTCAGCCGCTAAGGGGGGGATACTGTCAAGTACACGTACCGAGTGTCTGGTAATTCAGCAGTGCTGATCGAGTAGTCAGACTATGTCCACATACAAGTTCCCACGCCGCATGCAAGTCACTTGGTATGCCAGTCTTGGCTTGGCACATCCACCATCTACATTCCTTGGTCTCATCCCTCATCTACTCTATGCCATTTATCATCCATTAATCCTACCATGCCTACTCCTCATTCCTTGATCCACCTCACCTCGGGACTTCCTGTCCTTGTTTTATATTGTTCTGCTCCTTTAATAAATGATGCACAGGATCATCACGTACCTCACTCCCTTGTTCTTCGTTCTCTATTAGCCCCTTGTACTCCTTTCTCCCCCTTGTCTTTTCTTGGCAAAAGATAGTACAAGGATTAATTACATATATATAAGCCCCCAGTCAACTGGACTATTCACCAGTACAAATATCAACTTAATCTGCATCGTAGTTTCTGATTCAGTTCTGGTAAACTTTCTGACTTTCCGAAATTAGGGACAGATGATCAAGGAGGGCGCAACACATAAGTTGAAGCCAAGTCCCCATGACCTCGAACAACTCAAATGACTAGTTGTACAACCTAATACCACGAACAGTCCCAAGCCCCTGGTGCTTCCAGTCCTTCCGCCTTTCCTTTTCCGTCCATGGACCTGCGACCTCTTGTCCCTCCATCTCTGGAGTACCAAACCCCTTTATGGAAACCACTCAGAAGCCTCTGGAAATCTTTCTGGAAGTATCTAGCTAAGTGCCTGACATGTGGATTTAACACAGTCCCTTTTCATCCCTACCACTAACACAATCACCGTCCCAACCCTCTCCAAACTCTTCATCCTGCATGTATTCTCAAAGCATGGGGTATTATCACATGTCACCTTGGACCAAGGAACTGAGTTTGGCTCCTTGTTCTTCCGATCCCTCAGCAAGGCTCTGGATACAAAGCTCCACTTCACCTCAGGAATTCATCCTGAAGGGGATGGACAAACTAAATGCATGAATCAAACCCTCAAACAATACCTCCAAGTATATTGCAACTATCAGCAAAACAATTGGTCTGAACTCCTACCTATAGCCAAATTCATGTACAACAATGCCCCAAATGCAATGATGGGAATCTCCCCCTTCTATGCCAACAAGGGCAATGAAGCTTGACAGAAGAAGATGCAGGTGCCCACTCCGGTACTTAGTCAAGTGGTCTGGATATGAAGGCACCAGAGACAAAAAGTCCTGGCTACCAGCCAACGAACTTGACCACACCTCCAAAGTAGTCTCTGACTTCTACCAAGCATACCCTGGCAAACCAGGCCCTTTGGTGTTGTCTTAGACTTCCTTATCTCGGTGTTGACTGGTTCACCTCAGGTGTAACTTAGGTAATTTCACTCAGCTTAGGATTTTAAATGATAATTCAAAAATTATATATTATCTACTCTGGCACTTCCAGTTCATCATCTGACTCCGACCCATCATCTCCTTTCAGTTCCTCCTCCTTCTCCTTCTCCTTCCCCTTCTAGGTCTTCCTCGGTGTGTTCCCCCACTGCTCATCTGTGTTTTAGGACCAATTAAACCACTGTGCCTTCTCTATGATTTGGAGCTGGTTGGCATGGTCCAAGGTATTGGCAATCCACTTTCTCTCATCCCCAATATCTCAGACCTCTTGCCTCATTGCCTGCAGGTCTGAAGATACCCATTCCCAAAATGCCTGGAGCTCTTCCACCACCTCCTGTCAGGGATTGGTAGTGCCAAGGATATGGGCAGGGAGCAGCCAAGTCCTGCAGGCCAGTTGGAGTGGCTTGGCTTCAACGTACTCATGCATTGTGCCCTACTTTCCATGTGTGCCACTGATTTTGGGACAAATGAGATACTTGGGAGAGTGCCAAGAGTATTGGCCCAAGTAAAGGACTCTAGAGAGCAGGAAGGCGTAAACCTAGTTGATACTCAGACTGAGGAACTATGTACATGCATTCACTATTTATATAGGTCAAGAGGTGGAATGTGGAATAAGGGTGGCATAAGACATGGAGAAAAGAATAAGGTATGGAGACCATGTGGAAGTATTGTCCATAGTGATCTAGAATAGAACAATAAGATGTAGATGAGAATAGAACAATGAGATATGACCAATAATAAACAAGTAGGAGTGTGAGTGAAAATAGAACAATAGAAAGTGGCCGAATATAAAACAATAGGGCCACAACCGAATAATAAATGAATAGTGAATTTCCCGAGGGGACATGGGTGAAGGGAAGAATGGTGAATGAAAGAATAATAAGGAATAGAAGGGGTGGGATTGTCAAGTACACATACTGAGATTCCAGTAATTTGGCAGTGCCGACCAAGCAATCAAACTATGTCCACGTACAAGTGCCCATACCACATGCAAGTCACTTGGTATACTGGTCTCGGCTTGGCACATCCACCATCCAAATTCCTTGTCCTTATCCATCATCATTCACCATCCATTAATCCTACCATGCCTACTCCTTATTCCTCGATCTGCCTCACCTTGGGACATCCTGTCCTTGTTTTATCCTCGGTGTCAAGCTTCAGGAATGCTAAGATGTCGGATGGGGAATGGCCAAGTCCTGCAGGCCAGAAGTAGTGGCTTTGGCTTCAACATACTCGTCCGTTGCACCCTACTCTCCATGTGTGCCACTGATTTGCAACAGACAGGGTACTCGGGAGGGTGCCGATGATGTTGGCCCGAGTAGAGGACTTAACAGAGGAGGAGAAGGTAGAAGGGCCTAAGCCTAGTCGATACCCAGAATGAGGAAATATGTAAATGCATGCCCTACTTATATAGGTTTAAGAAGCAACATGTAGAATAAGGAATGTGGGACAATAAGTTATGCAGAGCATGTGGGTATTGTCCACAATGAGTAAAATTAGAATGAAGGAATGCAAACGGGAATAGAACAATAAAAGATAGAATAATAGGAGTGTGGCCAGGGATAGGACAATAGGGAGTGCCTGACTATAAAACAATGGTTGTGACAGAGGATAAAACAAGGACAGGAAGTCCCGAGGTGAGGTGGATTGAGGAATGAGGAGTAGGCATGGTGGGATTAATGGATGGTGAGTGGCGTAGAGTATGTGAGGGGTAATGGACAAGGAATGTGGGTGGTGGATGTGCCGAGCTGAGACTGGCATACCAAGTGACGTGCATGTGGTGTGGACACTTGTACGTGGACGTAGGATGACTGCTCGGTCAGCACTGCCAAATTACCAGGATCTCAGTACATATACTTGACACTTGGCCACAACCCGATTGTTTTATAGTCTGGCACTCCCTATTGTCCTATCCTTGGCCACATTCCTATTATTCTATTTCCATTGTCCCATCTCCATTTACATTCCTTCATTCTAATTTTACTCGTTGTGGACAATATCTCCATATGCTCTGCATACCTTATTGTTCCACATTCCTTATTCCACATGTTGCTTCTTCACCTATATAATTAGGACATGCATGTACATATTTCCTCATTCTGGGCATCGACTAGGCTTAGGCCCTTTTCTCCTCTTCCCTCTGTAAAGTCCTCTGCTTGGGCCAGCACTTTCAGCACTCCCAAGTACTTTCTCTGTCCCAAATTGTTGGCATGCACAGCAAGTAGGGTGTAACACATGAGTACATTGAAGCCAAAGCCACTACTTCTGGCCTGCAGGACTTGTCCATTCCCCATCTGCATCTTTGGCATTCCCAAAGCTTGACAGGGATGAGGAAAGTGAACCAAATGATGAACTGAATGTACCAAGCGGAGACCACATACTAGTGAGAAATGACTTGTCACTGGTGTGTGGGATTAAGTGGTAAGGGTCATTCGGTCAGTACTACTGAGTGAACCGGAGCTCGGTATTGTGGGCTTGACACCTCCCTCAGAAGTGTAACCCTGGGGGTGTCCAAACCCTGAGATGTCCCCTCGACCACCACCTCCAACCTCCTCTTCTTCGGTGGTGGATCCACAATGCCCTCTGAACCTCTCTTCCCCTCTTCTTGCCCTTGTCACCCTTTTCACTCTTGCCTTCATATGGGTCACACTTCACCTTCCGATCTTGGCAGATCAGACAAGAAGTGGCCTTCCGGGAGATGGGCCATACACAGGGGTCTCCTCAGTGAATGAAATGCTTGCATGTCTGATGAGATCCTGTCAAGTGCACATACCCAGTATCGGGTAACTTGGCAGTGCTGACCAAACAATCAGTCCAATTCCATGCACAAGTGACCAAGTTGCATACAGGTCACTTGGTATGTTGGTCTTGGCTCAGCACATCCATCATCCACATCTCCTATTCCTATCTATTATCCACTCTTCCCCCATTCATTATTCATTAATCCTTACACCTTTTATTCTTTATTTCTCAGCCCATTCTACCTTGGGACATTTCTTGATTGTTTTATCCTCAGCCATGACCCTATTGTTTGATAGTCAGTCACTTTCTATTATCTTATTCTTGGCCACACTTCTATCATCTTATTTTCATTGTTCTATTTTTGTTTACATTCCCTTATTCCATTCTTGACCACTGTGGACAATACTTCCACATGGTCTCCATACCTTATTGTTCTCCATTCCTTATGCTACCCTGACTCCACATCTTGCTTCTTAACCTATATAAGTAGTGCATGTATGAAGATAGTTCTGTATTCTGGATATCAACTTGGTGTAAGCCTCCTGTCTTCTCTCCTCCCATTTGAAGTCCTTACCCAGGCCAACACTCTCAGCATCCTCCCAGGTACCTCTTCTGTCTGAAATCAGTGGCATGCACAGAAAATAGGGTGCAATGCATGAGTATGTTGAAGCCAAGCCACCCCAATTGGTCTCCAGGACTTGGCCAATTCCCACTAACATCGTGAAGCTGGCACTATTGCAATAGTTCTCACCCCATGCATTGTTGGCAATGCCAGTGTCTGACAGATCCTGAATTCCTTCCCCCAGCCCTGCTTTTGGATGCCTGTCAGTAAAAGTCTAGACAAAGACTCATTAGCATCCTTCGACTCGATCTGAATGGTATGAGACCCACCTCGGAACTGTCTGCCCTAGCATTCATTAGGTTGGACATTCTCAAAGGCTTTCTGAGCCTAAGAAATTCGGACCACTGCTTGTTTATCGAGCATATGGGCATGCTCTTTTTATCGCTCATTCATACCCAAGCCACCCTCTCCATGGCCTGGACCTGGTCCCCAAGTCCCACCCTGGACTTGCCTTCTTGTTGGGACCCAACTTCCTCTATACTCAGTAATGCCAAAGTAGTCTTGGAGGCCCCACTGGCCCCTTTCTGAGCTGCCTTATTCTGAGTCTTTTTCTGGGCCTCCTTTTGGACCCTCTTGGCCTCCTCATCTGCCACACATTTCTTTTTGGCCTCCTCCTTGGCCCTCTTCTCAACCTCCTCCTTGGCCTTCATTTCAGCCTCCTCCTTGGCCTTATTTTCTTCCTCCTTGGCCTTCTTTTCTTCCTCCTTGGCCTTCCACTTTTTCTCATCCTGAAGCTTCTCAAGCATCTCCGAGGCCAGATGCATTTGCTCAATGATAGCAGCCTCTTCGTCCATGATAGGGGTGGTTGGTGAAGACATGACCAACTGCCCATGAGAAGGGTCCCTCTTTATACCTTTTTGCGACACCTAATCATGTAATCTTCCTACAGTAACTTCCATCATCATTAAGTGCCAGGACCTCAAGGCTTGGTCTTAACAGGGGGGCACTGTTATATCCTTGATATAACCCTGACACCTTGGACATCTGACCTAGGGCGCTACAAAGAAGATCGTCCCAAAGCAGGTCAAATCCACCTCATCACTTCTGAACCTCATCACCCTACCCCAAGCTCTGACTAGCAACAGCCACCTCAGACCTCTTTCCTTTCTTGTGAAACAATTGTCTTATTGTAATGCTAAATGTATATTTTACTTGTAACCCATTTTCATTTATCTTATTGTTCCCTTGGAGATTCCTAATTAGTTACAATAAGGACTAGTATGTATAAATACCTCCAGACTCCTGTGATATACCTTAGTTTCAATATCAACTTACATAGTATTCCCACCCACTTGTTCTCTGAACTTCCAAACCTCTGTAACCCCGAACCTCCAAAATCAGGGACTGACAATCGAGGAGGGTGCAACACCTAAGTGGAAGGCAAGTCCCCGAGACTTCAAACACATGACCTTGGACCAATGTAGCTCAGCTCGGACCTGACTCGACTTCAGACTTAACAATGTGCACAAACAGCTATTGGCCTTGCCTAACACTCTGCATCCCCCTCTACATTCTTACATGACATATATTATCTCCCAACTGCTGACCCTACAAGTGTTTCACATCATCCCACATTCATCTCTTGGTGCTTATAACCAATGCACACTTCTACACACAATACAACTGTTAACCCAAATTATTGATATTGGTCCAAAAAAGAAGACTGGATGTCCCTCTCAGGTGTAATTGAGTCAACATGCCAAACATGCAATCTCTGAACTAGAGACATTCAATTAGTCTTCACCATTGGAAGCCCCATCTCCAAACGAGTATTTGGCACTGAAAGAACAGCTGATAACAACTGTCTCAAATGGAGCACTACAGGCTGTAGAAGCTCAGACCATGGAGCAGATCCAGGCTACCCATCAGCATGTCAGAGACAAAAACATGCTTCTGGTAGGCCATGCAGGACTAGATAGGCTCAAGGTGACCTTGAATCAGTCAAATGGTCTTCTGGGCCTCCTGAAGAATGATACACCTTGATGATGATTGACAGGGTATGTTTTCCATTAATGGTGTGTGGCTCATGCATGTCATACATGAACACATAGGACAGTTGCCATACATGTGTACATGCAGCAGGTGTGTGTCATATGCGAATGCATACGACAGGTGTCATATGTGTGTGCATGTGGCATGTGCAGGTCATATGTGAATGCATATGACAGGTGTTGTATGTGTTCATGTATAACACCCTGTCTGACCACCACTCCATCAATTCAAAGAAACCCACCTCAACCCACCTTGCGGGTATGGGTTTGGGCTGGGTTGGCCAATCCTGACCCTGACCTGTACCTGGGCCACCCCCTACCTGCTACCCATGTGGGTTTCCAATACCCATCCCAATCACTACATAGGCTCAATCTCTTTGATAAGTAAGAGATATTTACTAGAGGTAATTCACTCTTAATTAACAAGCCAAAAATATTTGAATATTTTTGTTGTCAAAATATGACTGATTTAACTCTTTTTTTCTTGAGAGGAGAGATTTGGATTCTGCAGGCTGATCTGGTTTGGAAAATTGACTAGAAATAATAGGGAACATTCCCTGATCCCCAACAGCATATTGTAAGGGATTTACTGGGAATGCAGCTGCTTGGGCTGTTCAAAAGCAAACCAAGCACCTCATAGTTACTGAACAGGCCATGATGTCAATTAAAGCTATACTTGACTAAAATTTACCTCATGACATTGAGATTTGGATGAAAGGTTGCACTGAGCCCAAAAATTTGGCTGCCCTTAAAACTCATGGGAAAAACTTTGGAACATGTTTTTTGATATGTATTTTGACATTCTGAATCTGAATCTAACATCAGTTTGTCACCAACAATTTTCCATCACACAAAACCAAATTGGTTGACTTTGTCTGTCCCATACTGTACTTATCACATCAATCCACCATTTTACGTGTTTCACATCCTGGGAGCACAGTCACATTACATAAATGATGATCATGTGTATAAGATATCATAATCACGATAATTGTTATATGTGGTCAGGAATATCATAACTCACATAGCTAATTTATATATGGTTGAAAGCTGTGTCATTCTTATCACATGAGCATGTCTACTCATAGTCTGCACTCCAACAATACAATGCAAAACATAACGCACATACCCCCTCCCGTATTATGCCAGATCGTGCACGCGCACGATCCACAACAGCACACGCAATGCATGTCCCCAGCTGAACATCAGTACCATTACTCTGCGAAGAAATATCGGACGCTTGGTCAAGGAATCGCTGGACCTAGTAGGGCAGTGGTGAGGAAACATTAACAGGAATATTGCTCGACGAGAAGTATATACCTCTTGTGGCGGGTAGCTCAGCTGCGCGCTACTTGTGTTCGTCTGTGGCGCATCTCCGGCAGGTGGACCGCCGTTCGCAATGTAAATAAGCAGCGGTGACGAAGGGTCATAGCACCCGAAGAAAGTCGGTCGCCGGTTCAGACCTAGCCGAACGAAGGTGTCGGCAGAGCGTGGAACAGATGGAAACGGGTATTGAGACCCAAACAATGCAGCGCGTTTTCCTGCGTTCTGTTCGAAACTGAATCGTGGGTAATCGAAAAAAATAAATTGTCAGGCATGTGCTTACGATCAAATCTGTGCCATTTGCAAAGTTGTCTACTGTATCATCGACCTGGGCATGAATTTATGAACATGTGTTTGGTGATGACGCTGGGGTGCTTACCGCATCGATACCAATAATGGTATCAATTCCTCTGGCACGAAGGAGCAACGGCTGCAAAGGCAGAACTTCGCCATCAGATCCTCCATCTACTAAAGTGAGGAAGTCTTGGTCAGAATTCGTGTATGTTGACTGCATCGGAGGTCATTCCGATGTACTATCACTAAAATTGAGAATAACTGTGACTGACGGGATTCACGCCCTTGAACGGATTAGGAACAGCTGCAGAATCGAGACTAACACCCTCGGATGGGAATGTAGAATTTATGAGGGAGATAAAAGGCCCGATGGGTGATGCTGAAAGCGAAGTGGACGAGACTAGTTGATTCATAAATGGTGCGACTCATTAACAGAAAAAATGGGCAATATAAAGGGGGAACAGTTCACACACCGTTGAATGTATTGAAAAAATTGCTGGAGATTCCAGCGATGAAGGAGGCCTGGTCTAGGCCGGCCATGCAGTTGCTTGAATTGGTCGAGCCTAGGAGCCAAGTGGGAATGAATGACGCAAGCGATGGATCCCAAGACCCGCTCTCGACTGCTCGTTGTCAGTAACAACATATTACTAAGTACAAGGTTACGAACAGACGTTGAATTCCCATATCTCGCTTGTCAGTGGCACAGTGTGCCCCGGAATTATCTCAGAGACGTTTGGGTTGGGTGGAATGGTGTTCGCGATAATAATGGGGAACGGCTGGGTGTGAGCCTGAAAAGATGACCTAAATAATTGGAATAAGCTTCTGACTGTACATAATCCGAAAATCTCTTACAATTTCGGGAGGCCTGAAAGCAAAATACCAGCCCCGTGAGTTCCAGGCCCTAATATATTCTGGCTATTCGTTCCGTCGATAAAATGCCTCGCGAGGGCACTGCTCCACACGTCAGTAATCGTGATAGGCAATCCCGAAGACAGATGTTTGGCCATTGCTTGAGCAATGAGCGTCTCTATGTAAGTCAGAGTTTCCTGTGAGGTTGATCCCGGCTGAAGCAGGTCAAACTGCGCGAGAAACCCGCCGAAGGTTGTATTTGGATTGCTGGAGGAAGTCGATGTTTCAGCGGGGAATATAAGGTCAGAAATTGTAGGGAAATTAGCTTGTGAGAGGGCGGTGAGGAGCCAGGACCCGCCGGAAAGTGCCGAAATATATGTAGCAGCCTGAAGTAAGCCTCCCGTTCCCTTCCTTACGCTGGTCACGTTCCTTCCGTCCAGAGTGTTCAGTGCAGCTGCGCCAAAAAATGCAGCGCGATACGACCCTCCAGAGAGGGCGATGCCAAGCCTTGGAAGGCTCTCACTTGACGACCTGCTCAGGATGCGAGACACATAACCCGGCAAAGGGATAGAAGACGCGGCCTCCACATTCCTGAGGTAGGCATTCCATGCATCAGGGAGCACATTATTCGTGCGAGAAGAAACGTAGGACGTCTCTCCGGATGACAGGGTCTGCGAAGTTGGTGGACCTGCGGAACGAACTAGAGGCACATTGGACGGACAAGCGACCTTGATAGGGAGAGGTGCAGTCAACAAGGTTTGTGAAATAACCAATACGGGAAAAGATGCAAGGATAACGCCAACGATGAAGGAATACATATGACGCCTTAATGATAAGGGCAAAGATTTGGATTCGGAGTGTTGAAATTTTATATGCAGATAAGGGTGCGAGGTATGACGGACAATCTATTTTCTTGTAAATACTCTAGCTAATACATGTATTAATACCTTTTGTTCTCCAAAACCAGGTTCAGTGGCTGTACATGACATGTGACATACTGCCTCGCGCAGCCCAAACTCCAATCCGGAGAAGCTGGCTTTGGGTCATATCCCCTTTTACAAAAACCGAATCCCGTCTCCATTTATCCCACTTGATATGACTGGCTCCAAACGCTTCTATACATCCTATATCGCACCCCTGCTCCCAACTCATCTCGCCGGGCCCGCACTGATCAAGCACGAGATCGCCTCGTCGGCCAGATCTCGCAACACCACTGCACGTGCTCGCTTAGAGGCTTTCCAGATCATCGCCGACTCGATGACCCTGTCCTTGTGATCATCGCCTCATGTTTTATTCACAGTCCCGAACAGGCCCTTGAATATGCAATGAGGGTTAAAGAGAATATCCCCGAGTGGCCTAACCTTGTTGTTATTATGCGCAGCTATTTGTGAGTATAGTGCATGTAGTGCTTATATGTGTTCTTACCTTGTTCAGTATGAATCCCCTCACCACTGTCGGCTGGAAGGGACTCATAAACGACCCTGATATCAATGTATCTTTCAACATCAACAAAGACTTCCGGATTGCCCGCCAACCTTTGTGCCATCTCACCAATATGAATATGGGTGTCCCTGTCGGCCTGGAGCTCTTGGACACGATCAGTCCTCAGTACCTTGAGGTGACCTTGGAGTACTTTATATGTATAATCCCCATTCGGATTGTAATTGTCTCGCGAATATTCTTTCCCTGATTCACACCTTCCGTCTGTTTCTTCAATACCTCACCGCATATAATGTCCTGTCACGTCTGTGTCCTGCTTCTGGTCACCCTTGTTGGCATAAGTAAATCATTTATTTTTACGATTTTAAAGAAATTTGCGACATTTTACAAGTGTATCATGATTTGTTTGATGATGATTGAATTTCTATCAATTTTTCGAGCCGAGCCAAATTTATTGAGGTGCACCTTCGGAGTCTTTTATTATCGAGTCTAGAGGCGGTATATATGGCAGTCTAACACTTGCGCAGGATATATCCAATACTCCATCATTTTTCCATCATTTTTCTGAAATTTCTAGGACCCTTATTCGAGCTCTGTTTGCGTTCCATCCCAACATGGAACGCACCGAATCCCTGGATTTGGCGCTTACATGCTAATAACGGGAAAAGACATTGTTTACAAAATAATATACAATTCGGAGCCGGTAAACGAATGGTATACTACTTTGCATATGCTAGCTAAGTCGAAAAATCAATTGTTATCGTAATTGAATGTATCATCACCGCGCAAGACCTTTCCCGTGTTCGGCGCTACCGACGCTTAAGCATTGACCCAACGAATATTCATATCTAATTACATAACGACCCTATCATCCTACTTCAACCACCCTATCATCCTACTTCAACCACCCTATCATCCTACTTCAACCACCCTATCATTCTACTTCAACTACCCTATCATCCTACTTCACCACCCTATCATCCTACTTCAACCACCCTATCATCCTACTTCAACCACCCTATCATCCTAC